>JAQPZY010000902.1:0-215000 GCA_029931535.1 Margaritifera margaritifera | reverse complement strand
GCCCTCACACCTTTACTCCTTTATTTTTATTTTCGTACTTTTTAAAACACACTCTTTGCATTTTCGACAGCTCCTAAATTGCACCTATTACATAGCCATTCGTTCCTTGGTGCTATCTAAAGATAGTAACATGTCGTCGCTTCTAAAGAAATAATCGGAATATTCATTGTATTTTCCATGTTCTAAAAATAGTCATACAAATAGTTATAGAATTGTAATATTGGTGTTTGTTACTTATAATAGGTATTGGTCAGTCACAATATGTATTGGTCAGTCATAATAGGTGATACTCATTCAGAATATGTATTCGTGAGTGAAAATATGTGTTCAATCAGAAGTGTTTTTAGTCAAGAATATGTGTTGGCCAGTCAAAATAGGTGTTGATCATTCGAAATAGGTGCTGCTAAGTGAAATAGGTGTTGGTCAGTGAGAGTAGGTACATGTGAGTCAAATATGTATTGGTGAATTAAAACAAGTGTTGGTAAGTCAATATAGGTGTTGAATGGTCATAATAGGTATTGATCAGTCAGAATAGCTGTTAGTCAGTCAAGATAGGTGTTGGTCGGTAAAAGCAGGTATTTGCCAGTCATAATAGGTGTTGTTCAGTCAGAATAAGTGCTGGCTATTCAAAATAGCTGTTTCTCAGTCAGAATAAGCGTTGGTCGGTCAGAATGGTTATTGATACATAATAGGTATTGGTCAGTCAAATATGGGTTGGTTAGACAGAATAGGTGCCGGGTTAGTCAATATATGTGTTGGTCAGCCAGAATAGGCATTGGTCAAGAATAGGTGTTGGTCAGTTAGAATAAAGGTTAGTCAGTCAGAACATGTATTGTGAAGAATATGTGGTTATCAGTCAGAATAGAGGTTTGTTAGAATTGGGAGCTGGTCAGTCCGAACAGGTGTTGGTCAGTCGGAATGGGAGTTGGTGAGTCAGAATATGTGTTGGTCAGTCAGAATAGGTGTTTTTATTCAAATTATGCATTGGCCAGTCACGATAGGTGTTGGCCAAGCATAATTGGGGTTAGTGTGTTAGAATATTTGTTGGTCACTCAGAATAGGCGCTGGTCAGTCAAATTAGGTTATGGTCTGTTGAAATATGTGTTGGTCAGTCAGAATAGGGATTTTTAGTCGAATAGATGCTGGTCAGTCAGAAATGGTGCTGGGTAGTCAGAGTGAGTTCTTGACTGTTAAGAGGTGAGTTCCTCTTCTCTCTCTCTCTCTCTCTCTCTCTCTCTCTGGATAGCAGTATCACCGAGTTATTTCACATCTAGACATTACGTCAAATTTATAATTTGAAACAATGTTTTTAACACAATATGTTTATGTGCTGATGTCGAACTCATCAAAAATGCACAGAGCGGACAAAAACATGAAAGAAACGAATTTCAGTGTGTTTCTTGTTTGTCCTTAGATATATATTTGTCTGTCTATCCATCGTGTTAATAGTTCCATGAGTCTCATGTAGAGCTATAGTGACATCCGCAATGTTAGGCCATATAATTATCCGTAATGTTAAATTCCCCTAAGCCCCGTAGTGGCCCAGGCCTATGTCAAATTCCCATAAATTCCCATACCGACCAAAACCCAATGTTAAATTCCGATAGGTGGTCATAGCACCCTATATTTTTGAACGTAATGTTAATTCCCGTATTTTGCTAAACAAACCCAAATTTTTGCCGTAATGTTAATGCCTATAAGTAGCCATACGGCCTCAAATTTGTACCGTAACGTCAATTCCCCGTTTGATACCAGATACAGCATGCATGATCCCTATAAAAGTACACTGAGCAGACAGCATACTATTACTGAGGTTCAGCGTGGTTCTTGTCTGACATTAGACGTAAATGTATCTGTCTATCCATACTGTTAAAATTCCCATTGAAAGCTATAGTGAGAAACATAATGTTAAATTCCCCTATGGCCCCATAGTCTCCCAAGCGTAGTGTTAGAATTCCCATAAGATACATCGTGTCCCAAACGTAATGTTAAATTCGCACTTGGGCCATAGTTTCATCAGTAATGTAAAATTTTCTCACGGCGCTATGACGGTCCCTCAGTGTTAACTCCTATAGAGGAACATAACGGCCCAGTAATGTTAAATTCTGATAGCGGACTTTAATGGCGAAGTAATGTTAACTGCCGTAAGGTGACATAGTGCCGTCCGTAATGTTAAATTTCCATAGGTAGCCATACCGCCCCAAATTTCGTTCGTAATGTTAATTCACATAGTTGGTCATACAGACTCCTGTAACTACTTCTCTCGTAACGACCCGCTTCTATATTCAAGGTATGTGATACAGCTCAAAAACTAGTAGGTGCAATTTCAGAACCAGGTTCATTTATCACATCCAAGCACTTGTCAATTGATAAATATTCGTTATACAAGGAATAATACTCTAGCTCGTTTGATGACCTCACCGAGGATATCCATTTTTGATTATACTGATCAAAAACTCTATCTCTAATTTCATTGACTGGAGTCACAATATCAAATTGATCTTTCTATGCGTACAAAATCAAGTCCTAGATTATCAAAAAGAGATTTAACACGAAATGCCCATTTTTTCGATTATAAAAGTTATCAGCAGCGCGCTTGAACACAGTATAAGTTTTAAAAATCAAACTGTATCTATTACCAATATTCGAGACCACAATCTTAACATGCGTCTTTTTCTAATTTCAAAAGGTGGGTATCTGACCAGTTCACCATAGAGAACACACAAATTAGACGAATTATGCCACCCCTAATAATCGTGTACAAAATTTTGTATGCATTTTTTTCAACATCTTGGGTGAAAACCTGATATCTCTGTTCCATAATTAAGCACAGATCCAATGGGAGAATCAAAAAGTGTAAAATTTTTCCCATATAGGTAGAACGGAGTATTAAAATAATTTGTATAAATTAAAAGAGCTAAGTTCACCTGATCACTTATGTACCTTTGTATTCGTGTCCATGATCCGTTTTTTAATAAACGCAATCCTAGATTCTTAAATGAATCTACATTTTTCTAATAATTCGCCATTGTAATATATTGATGGGTTTGGCTTTTTGCCTGTTTCAAAAATTATATTTTTGGTTTACTTGTGTTAACTTAAAGAATGGATTTATGATTCCAAAATATGCAGCGTGGTTTGTAATAGCTGTTTAGATTTTGCAAAAATTACTGCATTTTCTGCACATGATAACAAAAATAGAGACAACTCATCTATAGAGAAAACATCATGTATACTTTACATTATGCTGTATAGTTGTAGCAATATCGTTTATAACAAATACAAACAGAATTGGTCAAGAAATTCCCCTTGTTTCAAGTCATAGTGTGAGTAACAAAATCTGAATGACTCTTATTGTATCTTACGCCAGATTTTACAGAATTCTAAATAGCACGCAAAGCCTTTACATTTTTCCCATAATAAATTGCGGTCGATTTTATAGAAAACTTTAATCGATGAATGCATAATATAATTTTTTTTTCCCACCAGAACGCGGCATCTTTGAAATCACTGAATTGAGGATAAATAAGCAATCTGAAGTGGAGTTTTTCTTCTGGAAACCATCTAGGTGGTCAATGATTTGTTCATACTTGTCGGTCAATTTATATAATTTTTCCTTCAATATATTGGACTACTTTTGTTTCTAGTGTACTAATAATTATACTACCCTATAGTTACCAACAATTAACAGCGACAGAATAGCCTTAGGGATTTTACAAAGAAAGATCTATAAATTAAATACCGAACATTAAGGAATTTGTTTCACTTCTCCATAGTTATTATGTACAGCGGTTACCGCTCTATTGTAGTTCTTATGGACTGAAGTTATATACGGTTGTATATTTTAGGTATGATTGTACCTAATTGTACCCATTCTTCCGCGGTATTGTCTCTACTATCCAATTTGACTGAGTAGAACGGCATAGGGATCCATCCACTGGTTTAAATAGACTACAGACGGCCCACTTAAGGGTTTTTCCCAGACTCTATTAATACACATTTGAGGCATGTGCTATAAATAAACATAAGGTATACTCCTGTTTCCTTCTTTTAATTTAGCGTGTACTTTCCACATTCGTTTCAAACAAGATGGCAGATGAAGATATTTGCCGCGACACAATGTCTCACCAACAAAGAATTCAACACTTTGTTGAAACCTCAGAGTCAAATATGGACGAAGTTGATGGTCCAATGTATGAAGTGTTTGAGAGAAAAATTGTGTCCGAAGTGGATAGAGAGCCAGTTCATACCCCATTTCTCCGACCAAAAACGTTTTCAGAAAATGCACCACATGACCAGGAGTACCCTGATGGACCTAATCCACGAGATACGAGTTCCCAGGATGACGAATCATTATCGTCGTTTTCATCATCGTCATTATCTAGTGATAACTCGGTAAACTATGCTTATACATATCTACCTACGCCTTGTCTGCCTATCTGTCACTCTGTTTTTTGTTTGTTTGTTTTTTTTTAATTTTTCGCTGTAGCTGTTTTTTTTTTCTTTGTCTTCTCTCACGTAGTGTATTTAGAGAAAAATCCTTTCTATTCAGAATTTATACTTAGTTATTCGGTACATGTTCTCAAAAGCGAGTTGGTATAGTATTTGGATTAATAATGTGTGTTTTATGGTTGGGCTTGTAAATCGTCATACGTCTATAGATAAACTCATTATAGTTTATTTGTGCTACCATGGACTGTTATATGTGTGGCTAATAAAACACGTACCGCATACATGTACAACCCTATAAATAAACAGGAACTCTCAGTAATAGCTGACAATTAGGCCGGCGGACATAAATTACGGGCCCCTGGGCAAAGCAGTCATTGGCCCAAAACTAGTTTAATAGCTTATATATATATATATATATATATATATATATATATATATATATATATATATATATATATATATATATATATATATAAACTTTACTACAGTTTGCATATAAAACTTTTAGTAATCCACCATAATTTAGACTATTGCATATAGTAATATTTACTGCAAAGATCAATTTATTTTGTTATAACTGAGCTGAAGGTGGGCTCCGATAAATCGCCGGGCCTCTGGGTAATTGCCCCCCCCCCCCCGTATGTAGCAAAACATAGTGGGCATACAGGATATAAAAAATATCTGTACTTGCATAAATGTAAATGACCTTGTTAAATGTTCACATGATTTCAATTTGAATGACGTAATGTCGATTTATTGATTTCCAAATTGTGAATAGCGCGTGTACACGAATACGACACATCACACTGAATGGGATCCCACTGAGATTTGTAACATTTATTTATATTTGTATGCAAACGCACTGCCTGTTTGTCTGTCTGTATGATAAATAAATCAAGATTTAAACGTATCTGACACTCATTTACCCATCTGTAAATAACAACCACATCCAAGGCACATGCGGATAATTGCAATCTATTGGACTGGGAAAGGGCTATTTTGAGGGGATTTAACCTCCCCCACCTCACTCACTGACAGTGCACCGATTTCCTTTCTATGCTGTAAAATGAACCTTCAGCCCCCTCCCCCCAACGTCGAGAGATGACCCTTCTAAGGTATTTTGAAGAAAGAACAAGTTGTACTATACTCATTCGTTGAACAACGATATAATTCTTTGTTTACACTGATGTGATTTAAAAAAAAAGAAAAAAAAAGAAAAAAGAAAAGAATTAAATATTCAAACAGTCTGTGCAATCAACTCCAACGCTGGAACCCCCCTCCCCCCCCCCGCCACCCCAATCTATGTAGGAGCTACCAACTGAAGACTTCAATGGTTTTCCCTTAGTTGGTCTATTGTGATGTGTGTAGTCAGATGTGTAGGCTTGTAATAATAATAATAATACATTCTTAAAAACAAAATGTGTTTACGTTCTTTGGCTTCGAAAACAGTGTTAATTTCTAAAAACTACAAATCTGATTTTACATGCGCTGTGTACTTCCAGCACATGTACTTCGTCTGATTGTACATGCGTTGTGTAGTTCCAGTACATGTACTTCGTCTAATCGAACATGCGCTGTGTAGGCCTACTTCAAGTACATGTACTTCGTCTGATTGTACATGCGTTGTGTACCTCCAGTACATGTAGTTCGTCAGAGGTGAATGTGAAGTTTTTAGCAGAATCGATCTGAAAATCGAGTTTAGGTTAAAGTGACAATGAAAGGAATGTGGTGCAATTAAACAAAAATCATCTGTGATTAAATATATTACAGTAAAATTAGAGTTTATTTGTAATATTTTAATATAGGGTTCGGAAATCCGCCCTTGTGTACACGGTGAGCAGACTTAGCTATTCATTAGTCCATAGGATTTTCTTTCTATCGTCAATTTTGAAATACAACAATCAAACGATAAGGTAGCCTGTGGTATGTTGTGTGAGTCTTAAGATGGCAAATTTCATACCCCCACAACAACAACAACAACAACAACAACAACAACATAAATCGATTTAAATTTCATGCCTTTAAAACGGTCGAGACAGTATACTATATATGTATGTATGTAGTAGTGCTTTACGACACCTCAGCACAAAAGTGGCTATGTAGTGCCAACAAAAGGTTAAATTCGAAAGTGTAAAAATGAATTGTAAAAAATTTAGGAAGTTAAACCGTTCCAAAAAATGTAAAATTCAGTGCAAGATAAAATAAAAAACATAAAGATGTTAAAATTCTGTACAATATATATATATATATATATATATATATATATATATATATATATATATATATATATATATATAACAACAAATAAAGCCAACACGGCTCGAAACATTATTAAAATTTGCTGT
Organism: Margaritifera margaritifera; assembly: GCA_029931535.1. Lineage (NCBI taxonomy): Eukaryota > Metazoa > Mollusca > Bivalvia > Unionida > Margaritiferidae > Margaritifera > Margaritifera margaritifera. The sequence goes on along the minus strand of JAQPZY010000902.1, from coordinate 208,203 downwards.
ATAAACCGCATTCCCTTAAAGAGTCCAAGATTTCTCATGTGGTACGTCCTCATACAGTTTCTTCCAGCAGTTAACGTAAAAATATGGACTCTCCAAAGCTTTCTTAATGAGATTTTAATATTTTATTCATTTGTGTGTAGTTATACACTTTACATCTTCATATACAATTGAAGTAGTTGTAAGATGTTCCCACGATATACATTATCAATGGTCATACAAATTTGCTACAATCCCTTAGGTGTGGAAATAGAATAAATTTTGTTTAACTGTTATGTCAGGTCAAAGGAAGATTAAGTCATATAATCGAAGGGAAGATGCTGATGTCGTTTTACACGGTCATCGATCTCTCTCACGCATAGTGCCATGCTATGCCGACAAAACCGCGAGAGCATTTCTGGCTGTGTACGAGATGGATCAAGAATACAGACAACACAGTGGGTTGTCCAATTAAAAAACACAATTCTTTTACGTATAAAGTTTCAAGAATCTAGGAATATATTTTAGCATGTTCATCCTACTTTTGTTACCTCAAACAAATCCCCACTAAAATGTGCAGATTTGACGCGAGGAAAGTCCATATCTGAATATATATATATATATATATATATATATATATATATATATATATATATATATATATATATATATATATATATATATATATATATGCATTGCTGACAATCCCCGTCCATATTCAACTTGTGTAAGATATAACAATACTTCACGAGAGAAATTCTCGAAAGAGATTGGTGGACAGTTTCTACTTGCAGTCGTTCATACCAGTTATGTAAAACAATTTCATAAATGTAATTATGCAAGCTATTTCCAAACTGAGGAGTTATTACTAGTAGACTAAGTGTAGATTCTGGGATATTTTCTACAATGACAGCTTTTGTAACTTTGCAGGATGGTGACAAAGTCAGAGAGAAAGAACCCAAAATGAAACGGCGTACAAAACAGCTTTACATCAATGGTAAAACTAGAGTATGTGGGATCATGACCATAACTTATTATTATAAAGATAAGAAGATTAAACAACATTACATCACTCAGATCGAAGGATCAACAGATATCAAGGGAGACACGGGACTCCGGTAAGGATGAGTACCCATAGCTGATTATCAATATATATATATATATATATATATATTGTAAAGACTGTTTATTACGTTCTTGGATACAAGTTTTCTCGGTTAAAACGTTTGATTTTAATTTCCTTGGCCAAATTCCTAATTACTATGTATTCCAAAGTTTTTGTTATACCGTTCCTTTGTTACGACGTTTAATTGGTTGTAGCGTTTGATTTGTGTGGTCCACCTGAGAAAACTTGCTCAATTGTAACGTTTTTACCACCTGATGCGCCGAAGCCACATAAACAATGACGGTCGTTTATATTAGAAAATCGTAACAATAAAGGCCCCGGGTAACAAAAGCGTGATAATCACACGCCATTCATAATCAGTAAATAATAAATGCCTAACTTTGACGCCAGGTAACAAAGACGTGATAATCACACCTCATTCATAATCGGTACTTTAGAACCACAGGTTGCTGGTTCAATGCAATTAATGCATGAAAAGAAATATTTTTGTTTTGTATTTTTCTGACTAAATAATTTAGAAATATCCTTTAGCAATCGTTCTATACCTGTATGTTGACTAATTGAGTACAGCTTAAAGTAACTCTCTCTCTCTCTCTCTCTCTCTCTCTCTCTCTCTCTCTCTCTCTCTCTCTCTCTCTCTCGTGTACATTTTGAATTCTGACTGTTGTGAAAATAGCGAAAATGTGCCATTCAGAAAAAGAACAAATGTCTCTTTAGACACAAAGCTACAAATAATATGAGGAATATACGCAGAGTGTCATGAAAATTGAATGTGAAATACATGAATTGTCCGCAGTCAATATGATATATCACGCATGGCGTGATATTTCCACGTATTGTTGCAAACTGTTTTGTTAAGGCAGAGTTTTAGTGAGTAAAAGGATGTCATTACCAGTGAATGCGATGCTGCTGCTGCTGATGTTTCCTTTGCTATGGTGCGTGACGCGTTACGCCTACTTGGATCTGGTCACGAGGACGTTGATTTCTTGGATTATGTTAATTCTGATAGCCACACTGTCATATCTGTGATACCAACAATTGAGGATATTGTTTGTAAAATTAGTTATTGCCAAGGAAGCAACCGATGTTTCTGCTACTGGAAGTGACTAGGATAACAATGATTCAGTACCATCCATTGTACCTGGAGCCAGTGAGGTTCTAATTAGCATATTGGATATTAGACTGTACCTACAGGCAGAGTGTGACACACCTAATATTCTTTATGGGCATTTGCATGTCATTGAAAAACATATCAACAAAAATTCTTAGATTAATATTTGAAAAAAACAAACAAACAGATGACTATCGACAGTTACTTTCCATCCAAATAAATAAAGGACCAACTTTCTAGTCATTAAGTTATTTAACTATGACTTTTCCACATAAATATGATTTTTTATAATTAACCGACTGGTACATGTACATGTATGTTGACCCTTTAATCGGATGGTAAAACTTATTGGTTTATAATTTTTTCATGAAAACATGTATTTATACAAATGTATGTTGTTTGAAAACTGTATTAGCACTACATATAAGTTCTGACAGTAATCATACAGTATAAATTGTTTACTACATGTATGTCCAACGTTATGGACGAGGACAAGCAAATAAACATTTTGAAAACTAAACGATGAATTTGGAAATAACACTTCTCTGTTATAACGTTCTAAAATTTCCAGTCCCCTATGAAACGGTATAAACAATATTATATATATATATATATATATATATATATATATATAAGAATATATAAGTGAAATCATCAAGGTTCAAAATATATTCTGTGATGATTACGGTTGAACTCAAAATGTTTCAGAAGTAAGTTTGCAAATGAATAAAAAGAATGAACTTATTCGTTTTAAATAAAAAGAAGAGAGAAAAGAAATTCTTGAATTATTTTGGATCTGCGTACTACGCAAGGAAATAAATATATAATAAAACAATGATAAAACAAAGAAACTAACTGAGAAACCTGGATTTGTTTTCGGTGGTACAAATTTATTTCGTGGAGGGGAGGTACCACTGTTCCATTCAATGTCATTGTATACAATAATTGTGTCTTTTATCCGTATAAAGAGGATATGCGTATACAAATACAATAATTGTGTCTTTTATCCGTGTAAAGAGGATATGCGTATACAAATACAATAATTGTGTCTTTTATCCGTATAAAGAGGATATGCGTATACAAATACAATAATTGTGTCTTTTATCCGTATAAAGAGGATATGCGCATACAATAATTGTGTCTTTTATCCGTGTAAAGAGGATATGAGTATACATATACAATACTTGTGTCGTTTATCCGTATAAAGAGGATATGCTTATACAAATACAATACTTGTGTCTTTTATCCGTGTAAAGAGGATATGAGTTTGCGTATACAATACTTGTGTCTTTTATCCATATAAAGAGGATATGAGTTTGCGTATACAATATTTGTGTCTTTTATCCATATAAAGAGGATATGCGTATACAAACACAATACTTGTGTCTTTTATCCATATAAAGAGGATATGCGTATACAAATACAATACTTGTGTTTAGCTTTCGAGTTTTGATTTAGAGTATACTATATTTTAGATTTTTATATGCAAGATTTTCCGTGTATTTAGCAATTGTTCTTTAATTAAACTACATAAAAAATATTTTAAAAAATAACGAAATTAAAGACTACCACTTGATGCTATTTCGGTGAAAATATCAGAAATGCAGCTTTCTATTCACAATACAGAAGGGAGATTACTCTCATGTTACCTTTTCATTTTTAACATTGTATATAACACTTTTTTTGCAGACCTGATGATGAAATAATATCTGTCGATGGAGAACAACTGGAAGAAATGAAACAGAAAGCTGTCATTAAATTACTGAAGGACATCAAACCGGGCCCTAGCTGTCTCATCGATTTGAACCTGGTAAGCATCACTGCTAATAACAAAGTGCCCGGATATTGTGATACTGTCCGTACGTATGGTCACATGAAAACTGGGTCACTGACAGTCCTTTGGGTGTCGATTGTGCCAACACCTTTGGAGTTTTGATCACGCCCCTGGAGATGTGGCTAGGATGAAAGGGGTGATTTGACATACACCTGAAATAACTCCTGAGTTGCTCATCTCACGTCTGAGAATTGGCATGTGTGATCGATGACCAAAGTGTCAACATATATCAGACTGGGATACCTGGGTGATGCTCTGGTTTTTTTTTCCCCTATTCCTAAAACTTAGCCCCTGGGTCATGATATAGAAACTATCAAAATCCCCACCCTATAACCATGTATACACTTACTGGGCATGAAAAGACAAATTTGAACATGCAACTGTCTTTGATCCAGGGATAGGTGATGTTAATAGAAGAAAACGTTTTCCAATTGTTCTCTGTTCTAAGCGGCTTGGCAGTGATTCAATGTTCTGTGTCTTTCATCCTTTCAGGAAACACATTGAGTTTTGTAATAACAACTAAGTGATTTTCAAGTAATATAATGTTGTATTTCTTTTCTTTAAAGATTCACAGACGTACTCAACATTGCTATAAAATTAATCTTTAAAAAATCTTATCTCCAAGTATATTATGTTATTGTTTCAAATTTGGCATAATCTTCACACATGTGATTAGAATGCAGATTAAATGTTTTCAGGGACTTCGGCGTTGGAAAGATCAGACTAATGGCCCTGTGCGATCAACAGTAGTTACAATCAGTCTAGATTTACAGCTGCAACCAGCAAGAGGTATGGGTCTAAGAAAGTGAAGTTTAGTTATTTCTTTAAAAAGAAAAACAACCTATCCAGATCATTTATGTCTAACCATCAAACAAATTAATTATTCACGGGGGATAGGCTGATACCTATTTTGACAGCCAGATCGTAATTTTTTGCTAATCTTTGACTTGTGCATCATAGCTGTTATAATTGATAACAGGAAAGTCACATTCAGTCATTCATTGCATATGTCAACAAGAAAATTTATTATTTTCTAACGTTTATTTCAAAACAGATGATTCTTGTGTATAAAACCTCATCTTCGGCGATTACGAAAACTTAATAACTTCATGTTTGAATACGCATATAAATAAATAGTTAAAGAACATGAGAGTGTTGGTTATATTAACAACCCATGAAATCTGGAATCTTTATCCTGTACTTGATACAAATGTGCCATTATTATTTCCTAATAGAATCTGTGTTGCTATTTTCTGCGTTGAAATTTCCACCGCAAACATACATGTACATATATATACCCATAATTTTAATAACATACATGTACATATATATACCCATAATTTTAATAACATACATGTACGTATATATATACCCATAATTGTAATAACATACATGTACATATATATATATATATATATATATATATATATATATATATATATATATATATATATATATATACCCATAATTTTAATAACATACATGTACATATATATACCCATAATTTTAATAACATACATGTACATATATATACCCATAATTTTAATAACATACATGTACATATATATATACCCATAATTTTAAAAACATACATGTACATATATATACCCATAATTTTAATAACATACATGTACATATATATACCCATAATTTTAATAACATACATGTACATATATATATACCCATAATTTTAAAAACAAGTGTTTCGAAAATGTAGGCTTTAAAAGCGAAACCACATTAATTTTTGTAAAGAGCTCGTTTGATTTACCATTGTAAGGAAAAACAAGTTTGATCTACCATTGTAAGGAAAACAAGTTTGATCTACCATTGTAAGGAAAACAAGTTTGATCTACCATTGTAAGGAAAACAAGTTTGATCTACCATTGTAAGGAAAACAAGTTTGATATACCATTGTAAGGAAAACAAATTTGATTTATCATTGTAAGGAAAACAAGTTTGATTTACCATTGTAAGGAAAACAAGTTTGATCTACCATTGTAAGGAAAACAAGTTTGATCTACCATTGTAAGGAAAACAAGTTTGATTTACCATTATAAGGAAAACAAGTTTGATTTACCATTGTAAGGAAAACAAGTTTGATTTACCATTGTTAGGAAAACAAGTTTGATTTACCATTGTAAGGAAAACAAGTTTGATCTACCATTGTAAGGAAATTTTTTTATTTCGGTCTCACCAGTTAGATGTTTGCTTCAGGGCTATGTTTAAAAGTCGCACTTTCTGTCGAATGGAAAAGGCGTACATACCAAACTGTGTTTGCTTCAAAGCCATGTTTTAAAGTCGCACTTTCTGTCGCGTACATACACTACACAACTGTTTTGTGCTGAATGCGAGTTTATAGCACACTACTATCCTCATCCTTGAAACCATTTTATTTACAATTAAGGAAGCGGTGGGAGCACTATTCGGAAAAAGACGGCGAAAGCGAATACAACGGAATTGCCGAAGGGTAACGTCATCAACATTAAGTTCACGTCTCCTTTGAAAGCCTGCATCAAAGTGCTGACAACCGAAGGGTTGTATCTTTTGGCGAGCAACATGGGCAGCGTATCAGTTGGATCTTTAGGGTATCAGGGTAAGTAAAGTCTTGATCTAGAATCTTTCCTATTTGACCCCTTGTAAAAAGTCTTTGACGTAATGATTAATGACATTAAACTTTGCAATATTCCCCATTTTTAAGCAGGGTGGAGCCTATAGTTCCATAATTTTCAGTGGTTACCTAAGTTCAGAGTTCTCATAAAATCCTGTCAGGTAATTCATTGTAAGGGCTATTTCGTTAATAAAGGTTTGATTTAAGTCTTTGGACCTGCTGGTAGCACGCAGGTAATATGTAGGTTTACGGTGTGTAATGCAGATAAAGTGTACCTATGGTATTTCGTTGAACTCTCGTCTTTAATTATTTTTTTTCCCTTCACTACCCCCATCCTTTTGGAGTTAACCTTTTGCAATGAGTTTCAAAGATCAACCTCAAGTTATGGTCATATGCATTATAGGCACACACACACACACACACACACACACACACACACACAAGATTTTGGGTCAGATATAGTGTATAGGGTAATACTTAGAACTGTTATTTTTTATTCATTTTCTGATTTTGTTATGATGCATACAATTTTCGGGGGGTAGGGGGGTAGGAGAATAGGGCAAAATAATTATACATCGTAACTGTTGAAAAATGTTGACTATCAGACTATCATGAATGTGACCATGACCCACATTTTTAACCAATTACGATTTCTTAAAGATTCTTTTAAAAACTTTATATCAGTTTTCAATCATATTCTTTTGTTTGTTTCTCATAATACTTATTCTTCAAATGGTTTAATTTATTTATTGCTTAATCTTCAGAAGCATACTATATTTTCTCTTACAGGAATTTCTGAATATTACATCACACCCTTCCAAGGATATGACGACAGTGCCATGCCTGACGTACGATGGGTTTTTGGTCACATAATACATTTTGACATCAACGGAGTCACTAAGTACATGACTAGTTGCCTTAGTAACAATAGTACAAGATTAATATTTAGGGTAAGAAAAATTAGAATATTCATGGTTTTCATTTATTTAAAGTCTGTAAGCTTTGGCATCATACAAACATATTTCGGACAGACAAATATAATGAATTCTTCGTATTAGCAACGTTCTTTGTAAAACTGCTAAACCATATTTTCAAACATTCTATACCGAACTGCAAGCTTTTCATGATCATTTACCTCCCTTGATTTTTTAAATTTCAATTATCAGTTTTTAAAGTCTGTTCTTCATTTATTTCCCTCTGTTATAGTTCGGACAGAATTTACTTAAAAATGAGAAAACTGCACTAGAGCTGCATGAAAACGTTTGTTCTCTTCTATATGCAAATCAACAATACTTCGGCTTGCGTTTGTAATAGCCGTTGAAAATTAGTTGAATCTTGGGAGTCTCGAGTGTTGTTTCGTTTACAAATTAAAAAAAAAAAAAACAACAAAAAAAACCCCAAAACAACAACAACACTTCAAGACAGACGTCTGACTCAAATTTGGCTCGTTAAATAGACGTAAAACAAATAAGATAGACAACGCCTACAGAGAAGAGCTGACTTACATTGTGTGACGTCTTATGCATACACCACGCGACGTCATGGAGATTTGTTGCAATACGGCAATTGCGCGTTCAATCAAGTGAAAATATATTTTTTTTCTATAAGTAAGTTGCTTCTTAGGGCTAAACGAGTTTCCATAATATATTGTAAAAATTCAGTCTTTCTGCTAATTGAAACAGCAAAATCATCTGGAGATATTCTTTAGTGTCCGTTACATTTTGAGGGAGAACGACAATGGGACCTCCCTTTACACGATCATTTTGCTTCGAATCAATGTTTTGAAATCATATATTCATATCTGTATCATTTTTAAAGGACAGAGTAATTTTACACTTATTGGTTTGTGTACTTAAGTGTGATTTTCTATTACACTTACATTCACGACAACCTAATGGTTGATGACCTGGGAAACTGTTCTGACTTTCGCTTAGATAAAAAAAAAAAAAAAAGAAAAGAAAAGAAAAGAAGAAAAACAGGTTTTGCACTTCGTCGCCGGTCAGTTCCAATTGCAGGTTAGCAGAATACATCCGCACGTATAGATAATTGCATGAGTTGTAACGAACACTAGTTGTTACTACTGATCAATCAGAACACCCCGAGGCTGTTGTACCACAAATCCATACTACACAGTCTTGGTACATTCAGAACAATTTGGGGTTTTCTACAGTGGCTGAAATCCACCTTGGCCCATTCAGGACACCTTGGGGTTTTCTACAGAGGCCGAAATCAACTTCGGACGTGATTATAAGTACATGCGCAAATCACACTCAAATCCTTGGTGTTATTTGAAGAAAATATTCAGCAGAGAAAATTTAGATGTAATAATACAACTATACAGCAATATTTTATCATAAAGCTTAGCAAAATATTATTGTTCATGTTTAATATACTTCATGATAATATGAAAGAGGCATTGCCTAGGTGAAGCGAGAGCAGCTTCAGAACTCACGGTTCTAATGATATGAAAAAATGGGAACCAGTCTAGAAATGGGTGAACATAAAATAGAGTATATAAGGGTTTGGCTGGCCATGACTGGCTGATAATGAAAAGTAAAATTTTAGTAAAAGGAATCTTCTGAGGGCTTATCCTATTTGTAACTGAAAAAATAGAGACACTGTTTTATTGATGGAATTTCAGACCTTTTGCAGACTTTACTTTAGAACACTCACTACAGAAATTAGCACCTTGTGCGGAATTGAAAACACATGTTTCAAACACATGTAGATAAAAAAAATTCAGCGGCTCATATGTTTTTTTTCGGCGCAGAAACTTGCATCAAAGATGGGTCTGTACTGAGAAATATAGGTTTGATCATGAACATTCAGAAATTTAAAGTTATTGAATTTTTAATACAATGTTGTTAACATAGGTTTTCTATGGGAGCTGAATTAGTAACACGTGCAGACCGTACAGACTGGCATATTGTGTCTGCTGACTTGGAGCTTCACTATACAGTGAACTACATATAGACCAACAAGTTGCTCTCCGTTACTTTTATATTTTTGTCTGACATGACTGGCCGTGGTGGAAAACAACCGTATAGGGGCAAATTCAATAGTTGACAGTATGCTTACATGCGTTCACATAGGAGTTCAATAATCCGTGGACACTAGGTAGTCGATTCGAAGTGGTATTGATAATAAACTGTATCTGTTTGGAAAAGTTTCAATGCAATCACAGGCCTTTCAAATGTTATTCATATAGTATGAAAACGTGTAAATATTCCAGAAAACGCATAGAAAAATGAAGTATCTCTATATAGGTTTGTCCTTGTTCTATTTGTTTTTCGTGTGTATTCCGATTGATAGAATTTCAAAGGCCTCTGATGCAGTGGATAGAAGAGGGATTCGAGTTGCTTTCTGCTTACAAAGATCAGTCTACATAACGGAAGTAATTAATTTGTGAGCTGCAGAATTCCAGAATTTCTAAGGGCCCAATCGTCCTCCAATGAATCCTCTGTTGTATATTTTCCACCACGGCCAATACTGTCAGAAAATATTTTTTTTTTAAAAAAAGACAGTGGCGGAGAACAACTTGTGGATCTACTGACAGGTTTTACCATAATAAATGCCGAAAATTCTCCATTTTTGAATCAGCTATTTTACTTGCTTATAAGTATTTAATAAACAATTCATACTCATGAGATGTCGATTGTTCCAGATAAACACAGGTTATGTAACATGTCCAAAGGGGGCTTACCCCCGCGAGCTCGGTAACCCATTGATCTCATAAAACCGGTGTTTATCTGCAACAATTGACACCGGATGAGTAAGATATATTTCTTCTCTAACATACTTCATAATGATTTGTCACACCTTGTGTTTTTTCTAAATTCATAATGACTCTCATCTGTATATCACTTTTCACATAACAGCACTAGAGCTTCTATTCCATGTAGCCAATCAGAATTGTTAAAGTTAGCACGTGCTTTCAAACTTATAAGTGCGATGATATGAACAACATTAACATCAATAGTATGGCAAAATTAAAATATCACCTACAAATACTCACTAAACATCTCAAATGTTTTTCCTCGAGCTGAAGTTTTTTTTTTTTTTTTTTCTTTAATATTTTAATTATGTTGCTTGGTTTAGAATTCATCTTTCAGCAGACGTCAAGGAAAAAATACAGTCATAATATCACGCATTCTCCTGAAAATAATCTTGTTTTATTTCTGAGGAAAAATTGAGGATATATTCAAAGTTGAGAAATTATTAGATATATGTTCCTCTCACAAAAATTCCAATATTGTCATACATATCATAAGCAAGTTGATGCGAAATCCCGTTCGAGTAGAACAGTGGTGCTCTTATTGTGAACTTGAAAATGCACGAAAATTCATGATGAAAATTAAGATGTTTGTTTTCCTCAGTTGCCACCAATGATCATGCATGAGATTTATTTCTGAATTCAAACAACATTGTGAGCAAACCATCCTTCATCATAATGGATTAGCCAATTCATATCTGCAGAGAGAATGTGCAGATATCAGTCTGGGGAAAATAGAGCAAAAACTGCACCCCTTGCGTATAAAGCGGATGCATTGTGATCCCATCCCTTGAGCAATTGTTGACATCATGGAGATTATGACATCATAGTGTGCACTACGTCAAAAATGACGCCTCGTTTTCGTTTCACTTTGTTTTTTACCCAGGTTCTCTTTAGGAAATTATAAAACTTCTGAATTTGAGCTTGAGATTTTGTGTCTGCTAGTCCAAAAGAACTTTTCTTTTGCAACGCGACTTTTGATTGGTTGATAGTGAAACTCAATCTCAAACTTACGTTCAGAGTTGTATGATCTCCCAGCCTACGTTGGCTTACAAACGTATAGCGATGTCAGCCAAAGCAAGCCGGTTGACCCAGAATATACTCCTCACAGTTGATCACCCTCTCTTACATCTTGGACAACGCTACTGCCAACACAAGTTGCAATCTGCTTAAAACTTGCAGATAGGGTTTAAATCAATTTAACTTTGCTTTCGAAAACAAATTGCCAAAAGTAAGAGATATATAAAAAATATAATGTTTAAACTAGTAGATCTATTGATCTATTGCTGTCGTAGTAAATTTATCGATCTTTTCGTCAAAATTCATTGCTAAAATAACATAAATTACGTCTAAATAGAGGGGGCAGTGATGTTTTGTGCAGGCAGTTGCGTTGTTTATTACATCATCAGGGGAGCAGTTTGCCAAAATATCCATGTGGTGATACAGCTTAAAAAGGGGGAATTGCCGGAAAAAGACGGATAACACAGTCAAACGCTGCGGTACTCTAGTTAATATGGTACCATACCAAAAACATTACGAAACCTTTATGGAATTATTCTGGAAAGTTAAGTAAAAGAATGTCCAATAAGTTCAAAGTTATTGAGGAGAAAGTAATTACAGTTTTGTCCACGAAGAAGTCATCTCAGTCAAAATGCTACTGTAATGAACGTTCTGTTGATGTGTCACATCACATTATGTTATTTTTGATTCAAAAAAAGAAAAAGATGCACACATATATGCAATGGCGACCTCTGTAATATTTCTGAGGTGTTTTTTTTTCTTCAATCAACGACGGAAGCAGAAAGGCACAACCGTGTTTCAATTGCCCATATATATATATATATATATATATATATATATATATATATATATATATATATATATATATATATATATATATATATATATATATACACACACACACACACACACACACACATATATATATATATATATATATATATACACACACACACACACACACACACACATATATATATATATATATATATATATATATATATATATATATATAAACTATTTGAATTTCGTTGCTTTTTCAGTCTTTTCCAGATCTTGATGAAAATTTGAAAAATTCTCCTGATGAAAGGTTTTTCCTTATCCATAAAGTCGGGAATAAAACAATACTGGAGTCTATGTTGTATCGAGGTAATATATAGTATAACCTTTTTAAAAAAGGTGTTAATTGAATCGTCTCTTAAAATTCCTTTAACCCTTTGACAGCGGCGAAGAGACGTCATCATTCGCGGTGACGTTTATCTTTTGACGTAATTACATTCCATATTAGGCTATGTATGACTCTAAAACCTAAAAAAGAATGTAATTACCCGATTGAGCTGCGACACTGGATCGCAAGGAAACAACTTTTTGTTCAAAATGTCTATAAGAAATTCGGCAGACGCTTAGGTCGCTGACTAAAAAAGGCAATTTGGAGAAATATTCACGTTGGATTAGAACGATATCTCTCTGGAAGTAAAGATGGATGTTCAAGCTAACCGCGTGTATAATATGTTTGCTTCCAAAGTCAATGTATGCGCTTGAAACACCTGCCATAGAACACACTGAACATTGTTATTTTTCTCCGCACATGATTTGTGTGCATCGCGTTTTATATTGGAAATGAAACTAATAACATAATAATAAAATAATTTCTAAGACAGAGGAAATTAGCTAAACTGGCTGTCCAAGAATTACAGTATATCTATTATAGGAAAACACGATTTACGGCAAACGTGAGATGGTTTGGTTGTGACCTTTGCATGAAATTCATCAATCACTTTCCTCGGAACTGTTTTTTTAAAATTTATTTATTTATTTTATTCGGTAGTCAACAACACAAAATTTTCTATCCATAAATATAAACGAGGAGATATAAAAATTTCGTCTCTTCTCCTCAGTCCATCATAAATTTGGATTATAATTATCACCTCTAGACTTCTATTCTGTTATTATTTTTCCTATATATAATTTTAGTACATAATTACTTTCTTTTAAAAAAAAAGAGATTCATAACGTTTTTTTGGTACAGGTAAATGTGTCCACTTCGATGCAGCTTCAAATACCCTCGATATGCAGTCACTAAATATGAGCAATATAAGTGATGAAACGGATGGAGAGTTTCTCCTGGATATTGTCCGCACGGAGAGCGGGATCAGTCAAATCTTCAGAAAGGCCAGAGAGAGTATGAAATGTCTGCAGCCTCAAAGCTTCACAGACTGATAGGTGACGTTTCCCTTGCGCATTGCCTGTACGCACTGTGTAACCGTCTCTCAGCTGTACACACAAACTCATTAAGGTGTATGCATACTTGCATACTCGGTAAGGTGTATGTGTACACACATACTCATTAAGGTGTATGCATACACACACTCATTAAGGTGTATGCATACACACATACTTATTAAGGTGCATGCATATACACATACTTATTAAGGTGTATGTATATGTATATAGTTTTGTCACTAATGTGTTGTTTCTACTATTGTTGTATTCAATTGTCCAGAGTAAATTCATCCAAAAAAGAAAGTATTAGACTTTTTTTTATAACATCATGCTTGTTTAAATAAGTCAGACTCACCATCCCTTTCTCACCATTCAACACTTTAATCAGTTACATTTACTGGAGTAGTTGTATGTGATACCTGAATCGTACAGTACGATCGATGTCAATTTTTTAAATCTTTTTTTAAAATTATTTTTTTTACATGAACCTGTACTAATAAAAATGTCAACTTCCATTTAGTGAAAGGAATACATTTTGTGTTGTGAATTCTCCGAGTGCCAGTAAAAAGTTTAGTGGGTTTTCTTATGACATGCACGTGCGTTCGCGAATATGACAAGAAGCTCTTTTCAACTTTTCGTTGGAATTATTTTTTATTTAATGTGTTATGTATATAGAATCTATAATGTGCCTAATCTTTTGGTCTATGACTGTACTTTAAAATACGGTCAAATAGTAAGTCGCACATTACGTTTGGTTAAGATGTCAACAAGGTATTTACTGACCTTTGATTTCAGGTCAGAGTTGTTGACAATTTGCTGGAGATTTTCAACTCGAAGGACGCATTTTGTATTGCGTTGTAGATCATTAGATGACACATGTCCTGTTGTGAAATAGACCATTTACAAAGTGTATATAAGATCTTGATGAACGCATTATAATCATTCCAATTTTAAATCCTGTGTTTAAAACATTCCTGTTATTTTATGATCAGTCTGTTTATAATCATCAGACTGGTTGGAATCATTTTATGAGTTTTAGTTGTGCTGTAGTGCTGTAGTCATAATTCAAAAGGAGTTATTTATTTGAACATTCATTGGAATTACCATAAAGTGCTCATTACCCTTTCGAATAAAATATATGACTTTTGGATATTTGTGGGCATTCTCAAATATATTCTGGATTGCATCGTTGTGGTACATCATGACAATCAAGACTATTGTTGTGGTACATCAGGACATTCCAGACTATTCATTCATTCGAAACATTCATTCATTCGGAAGAATCTCATAGATATTCTGAATTGTATCGTTGTGATACACAAGGACATTCAAGACTATTCATTCATTCGGAACATTCATTCATTTGGAACATTCTATAATTTCTTACTTGTGTTTTGGAATTTAATTCACAAATTGTAAGTGTCTTTTCATTTCCATTTTTAATTACAGAGAAATAAATTGTTTGTTGATTTTACATACATTGTTGGTTTCACTTTCTTTCTGTTATTATTATTTTAAGACCTAGAGTCGTAACAAATGGGACAAAAATTAATGAGATGATGCTGCACAACACTTAATAAAATGATTCTTCAAGTTGCACTGAGTAGTAATGATAAAGGCGGATCTCAGCACAACCCACCCTATCCTCGTTCAAATCCTAATGTCCGGGTCCTTCGGCCCCGTTCTTCCGGATTTTCACTTCGGATCGGATAGGTTGTGCTGTGCTCACGCCTTTATCATTACTACTTTAAGATTGTAATATTGTTTGTTGAATAGCAAAATTATTTTTTATACTATTGGTTTAGATATTTTCAATTGAAATAAGATTATATTTATAATGACACATCAATTTAGAGATTATAATATTGTTGTGGGGTTTAATCTTACGGAAAAATGGGCAAAAAGATTACCATCTGTTTTTGATGCTGCTAGATACATTGGTACTAATATGACTAATATTTATAATAAATGCAGTGGTAATATTCGCCGAGTGATTTATAGTAAAAAATATAATACTAATTGGATTTTTTTCTATGATGATCATTCTCGAATTGATGGTTGGGATGTTGATGTACAATATTTTATTGATGAACTTCTTTACGATTTAAAAAAATCTGACGACCACTATATTAGTGTTTTAGATAAAAATTATACATAAATGTTATCTCTAATTGAAAATTATATATTTTAATATTTTTTCGATAGTTTTTATACACGCTGAATACGTTTGATTGTCTAAACATACTTGATCTGTTAAGTACGACGTTTTATGATATAAATTTTGTAAAATTATGTCCTGAAATTTGAGTCTGATTATAAAATTACTGTTTTGAAGCTTATTTTCTGCAAAAACATCGCTAGAATCGGCAGGATCATTGGATAGTAAAAATTTAGTTACTAGGTTGGCTTCATCAGAATTATCATTTATACTTGGTATTAACATATTAGTGTGATCAATCGCTGATTGATTACTATCATATGTACTTGAATTTGATTTGCTAGGAATAATAACATTGAAAAATAAGCCGTGTAAGGTTTTGAACGTTTTTATTTTGATTATATTACCGTGTTTTAACGTATAATAAATTTTAATGATTGTATCGTTCATGGTATTTATATCGTAATAGAATTTAGAATTTATGTAAAATATCGCGTTATGTATGATATAACAGTCTTCGATGCTTCCATGATCGATGAAATATTTTATAATCGGACAGTTTTTATATTTCATATTATGCTTTACTATATATAGTATCATATTTTTTTTCATATTTTGATATTCTGTTTGGTGCAATATCGACTAACATATTGTCTTTGGTTTGTAATTCATGGATTAGTCCAATAATGTTGTATTTTTTACCACGTAAATAAGCTTGTAATTCAGTTAATATTTTTGAGTAGATTGATGCAGCTAATTTACACGATGATTTTTTTATGTTCGAGCTTTGGTTCAAGACAACGTAATCCAGCATTAACAAATATTCCAAAACCAGATACTATTAGAAGTAGTGGATTGAGTGTGCTACCTGCTGAAACAATTCCACTTGTTGTTATTAATAGTGGTGTATAAAATATTAGTTTTATTAGCCGACTGTAATACTTGGCTGCTTGTTTGGAGCAATACGCTTTTTTATGATAAGTATAAAAATATGCTATTAGTTGATTGCGTTCCTCTTCTGGTATTGTTGTAGAAATATGATTAAAGTTGATGATTTGTTTCATTATATCAATTTGCGTCGATTATTTTTAGGTTAACTTATAATTTTTAATTTTGTAGCAGCATCAGAAACTAGTGCATTAAAATCTGCATTACGTACATCTGTAAGTACTACTCGGTATTTGTTAAACATATTAGATGTAGGACGCCGCAGTTGTTCTTCTTGCTTATCAGAGTATTCTTTTGTTGATTTGTGGTTGAGTGTATTTGAAATTGCCGCAATATCATTTATTTCACCGATATCATGTTCATGTAAATCAATGAATTCGATAGCTGCTTTAACAAAATCGATGTTAATATTTTTTGGAATAAAGTATTGGCGGAGTATTACATATGCTGTTGCGAATCTTTCTTTTATATATAATTTATTATTTTGTGATTGATCAGCTTGATTTTCAGAATATCCATCAATATGTCGATCGCCAGCTTAAAATATTACGTGAACTAATAAAAGGAAAATTAAATTTGAGCGAGCTGTTATATAAAGATTGCGTAGGAATCGTTCAGAATTTTTAAAATAAAAATCCAAAAAAATCCAATGCAGCGTTAATATGCTCTTGATCGATGGTGTTTTTGATGATACTAGCACTAAGTAACTCATAGCCAACGCATGAGCGTCATCTGGTTCATTATGGACGGCAACAATTGTTTCAGAGTCATTATAATCTAACCCGAGTTCTCTGAACAATCGCCGTTTAGCAAAATTATTATACGCTTTTGTGTTTCTTCCAAGACCGTGTCGTTTTTTATCAAAAATTTTATCTAAGCAATCTATTCTTTCTTTATGTTTTCCTGCTTCTCCTCCTCCAGTAAATTTTCGTTTTTGTACTAACTTTGCCCGCAATATTGTAAATACATTATCACGAGATAGTTCTATGATTACATCGTGAAGTAATTTTTCAATTTCACTCTCAAGTTTATCCATTTCAGCTTGAGTACAAAATTTAACAAATATATCGTATTTGTCCAATATTTCTTTCATTTGAGTCTTTCTCATTACAATAACTGATCTTAAGTTTTCAGTATTTGGAGCTTTTTCATCTGTATTTTTTAACATATTTGATAGTTCACGAATAGCTGTTCGAACATTTTCTTGTCGTTGAGCTTCATCTTTTTCTGGTTTTGTTTTACCAGGAGGAATTGGTGCATTAAATTCAGGTTTATCCAATTGCGAGTGATCAAATTCGAAGATTTTATTGTAAAACTCGCGACATACTTCAACAATTTCAGGCATTGCGATTGTATTATATCATTATGATTATACAATAATCAATTATACAATAATCAATTATACAAAAAAATTTAGACGGTATCATCTAGTGGAAATATTTGAAACAGAGTAAGACCGGGATTTGTTGGCTCGGCATTGACTACATACAATCTGAAATACAAATATTTAGTTGTATTAGATAAAGTAAATTCTTGAATTGTGGCTCCGATATAAGTAACGCCTGGTGCGGTTGTATATAATGTTGTATATCCAACATCATTAATGGAGCCCTCAAGTCGCCAATTATATATTCGTTCTGCACCACCAGCTCGTCCACGCAGTTGAAATTTCCATATAGCAACCTGAGATGGACATTGGATTTTAATCCAGAAGTTTGCTGACATGCCATTGGTCGCCCATTCGTTTGTATTTACTGCCGAATATAGATGATATGTAAATGCGTAGCAAGGATCGTACTCTGAATATGCTGACGATGATGTTGCGATAAATCCGGTACGATTGCTGCTATTTCCAGCCAGCGGTGGAATAAAGCCGACGCTGTTTTTGATTCGAATAGTACCTGCAATCTTGGAATCAACATATGCTTTGTTGGCGAGGTCATCTGTTGCTGTCGGCGCTGTCGTGCATTTGAAAACGCAATTGTCATTACGAGATTGCCAGTCACTGTGTCCCCGATTTTGTTGACCACTGTGCTTTTGAGGTTGACAATAGATGAATATGGAACAGCATCACCGGGATTGGTTGGTACTGGTACATTTGTTATAGCTACATTATTCATGTTTAACACTCCAGTCATTGTGCTTCCGGTTCTAAGAACAGCATTGTCATTCATATACTTGACATTAACCGCGTTATCGAGTGCCCATGATAAGTATGTATTGAGTCCGTTTAGAACATATCCACCCATATTGAGGGAGCCAATCATTGTTGTTCCAGTTCGCGGGACATATTCCGCTAGTTTTGTGGTGACCTGTGCATAAGACGTCGCATCGGAAATGTTTCCAGGTGGAAAAGTCGTTGGTAATCCCGTTATTTTAGCAAAGTTAACCATTGTTAGTGTTCCAGCCATTATATCTCCGGAGCGATTTAAGTATTGTGATGTAATATCGTCCACATATGTTTTGTTCACGAGATCAATGGCAGTTGTAGGAATTGCTGAAGATGTTATTTTGTTTATTCCCATGCTTAATGTGCCCACCATTATGTCGCCGGTGCGTTTGAGAAATATCGTTGATGAGTCAACATATAATTTGTTCACGAGATCGGTGTCGTTGATTGGAACATACGTCGATGATATTTTATTTGATCCCATTATTAATGCGCCTATCATTGTGCTGCCATAACGATTGACATATGTTGATGCAACTGTGTCCACATATAATTTGTTGACGACATCCGAGGGATTTACTGGAACATACGATGACGTTATTTTATTGGCGCTTATATCCAGGACTCCGGTCATTGTGTCGCCGGATTTATTGACTTTTCTGTCGTTGATCGTTAACATCTGGATTAGACTTACCGCTTGAGTATAATCGGGGTTGAGTACGGGATAATCGGTTTCCAAACCAATTACTCTGGAATTGCTCATTTTTAAGTTGCCAGTCATTGTGTCGCCGTATTTCTTTACTAGTCCGGATACATCTGCGGCTGCAACCGCTTTTGTGGTTGATGTAGCATCTGATGTTGTTTTTATTACTGTACCGAATTTACTGTAATAAGACATTATTTTTCAGAGTTTATTACACATAATAGATTTTATATAATAAACGTTGATAAAAATTAATGTATATAATAAAATCCACATTGTTATTTTTTACGTTTATATAATAAACGCGATTTTGTATAAAATCAATTATATAAATATAGTTATGTCAATTATAAATTTTGATGATCCATCACGAAATACAAAAACAAAGCATAAGAATGAGTTGCCGGATACACATTATTTGATTGTTGGACGAACTGGATGGGGTAAAACCAATCTATTAATGAATTTAATAACTGATAAAAAATTAAAATATGATCGTGTGTATATTTACACAATCAATGCGCAACAACAAAAATATGATTTATTGCAGCAGTTTAATGATCAGGTTTTAAGACCAATACTGGGCCAGGATATTATTACATTTCATTCTTCCGATGAAGTTATTCCTGTTGCTGAACTAGATGATGAGGAAAATAAGATTGTGGTATTTGATGATATACCTCTGACAACTAAGGATACTAAGCCCGTGGAATCCTATTTTGCATTGTCGCGTAACAAACGTTGCAATTCTATTTATCTCGCGCAAAGTTATTTTACGGTTCCAAAGACGATAAGGCGCAACACGGGTTGTTTTATTTTATTTGGTGGCCTTGATAATAATGACATAGGTAGAATCGCCAATGATTTTTATGGTGGTGCTGTTGATAAAAGACAATTTATTCAGATGTATCGTCATTCCACAAGTGGTAAATATGATTTCTTTTTGTTTGACAAGTACGCGATTGATCCTGAGAAAATGTTTCGAAAGAATCTCGATGAGTTTTTATAACCATTTTTATAAACGCACTTTTTATAAAAATAGATTATATAAATGATTTTGTATAAAATCCAATTATAATCAATTAATAATGGAACGATACTATTTGCAAAAGGTACATAGTATTGATGATCGATTAGATACTCTAAGAAAATTATCCGCGGCTAAGTATAAAAATCAGAGATTGTTTCAATTTACGAGACAAAAAGAACAAGAGGATCAGGAATCGCTGCTACGGTTTTTAAAGCCAGTGCGTAAGTTTTTTATTGGTACTGTTAAAGATGCTAAGGGTAAAGAACAGGATGCTGATCTGGCGACAGCGATTTCTGCGGGATTTAAGCCAACTGAACAAACACTTGCTGAGATACAGCGGCTACTAACTCCGGCAAAAAAACCTGATGGATCCACGAGCGCACCCAGTCATTTTGGATTAAGTCTTATTCCACATGGCGGTGATGATGGCGGTGATGGCGGTGGCGATGATGGCGGTGGCGATGATGGCGGTGGCGATGATGGCGGCGATGATTATGGAGATGATATAGATCAATTGGATCAGAATGCGCTTGAAAGGAAAATGTTGTATGATCAATGGGAACAACGTGAACAAGAACAACGTGAATTAGATCAATTTGAACTAGAAAAACGTGAATTAGAACAATTGCTACAAGAACAACGTGAACAAGACAAACTCGATAACGAAGAATGGGAACAATGGATACGAGAAAAACACGAAAAAGAACAATTGGGACAACAACAAGAACAAGAACAATTGGAACAGTTGCTACAAGAACAACGTGAACAAGAAAAACGCGATGACGAAGAACGGGAACAATGGGATCAAGAACAACGTAAAAAAGAACAATTGCGGCAACAACTGGATCAATGGATAGAAGAACAAGAACAGGATCAAGAACAGAAATCACCGGAATTAGAGGCACCACCGCGATCTCAACAAATAGATCAACTGGGGCAGAAATTAGAGCAGGCGATGCAACAACTGGAGGATAAAGTTAAATCGTTGCCGATGACATTGGCAGCGTCGCCACCATTGACAGCGTCGCCGCCATTAACATCACCACCAATGACAGCTTCACCACCACCAATAACAGCATCACCACCACCACCATCAATGACACCACCACCATCAATGGCACCACCACCATCAATGACACCACCACCATCAATGACATTGCAGGAACAAACACTACAACTATCACCACAACGAACACAATTACTACAACAACTAAAACTACAACCGCGACAATTACAACTAACGTCATCGTTAGTTCCAACCGCAATGGAATTACCACTACAACCGCAAACATTAGACTTACCAATGACCATACAGGCGGAACAAACTCAACTAATACAACAATCACCACTACAACAACAATGGGATCAACTGCATCGTGAGAAAGATCAACTGAAGCTCAAACAACAACAATTGGAACAACAACAATTGGAACAACTAAAACGCGAACAACAACAATTGGAACGAGTAAAGCGTGAACAAGAACAATTGGAACAACTAAAACGTGTTCAAGAACAACTGCAACGTGACAAGGAACAATGGGAAAAAGAACAGCGTGAACAAGAACGATTGGATCAACTACAGCGTGAACAAGAAAAACTACAACGTGAAAAAAGACCTAATGCGTGAACAAGAACGATTGGATCAACTACAACGTGATAAAGACCTGCAATTGTTAAAAGAACGATTGGATCAACTACAACGTGTGCAAGAACAACTACAACGTGTGCAAGAACAACTACAACGTGAAAAAGACCTGCAATTGGAAAAAGAACAATCGGATCAACTACAACGTGAAAAAGACATACAATTGGAAAAAGAACGATCGGATCAACTACAACGTGAAAAAGACATACAATTGGAAAAAGAACGATCGGATCAACTACAACGTGAAAAGACATACAATTGGAAAAAGAACGATCGGATCAACTACAACGTGAAAAAGACCTGCAATTGGAACAGGAACGATTGGCACAAGAAAAGTTATCACCACAAGAAAAGCATGAACAGGATTTATTGGAACAACTAAAACGTGTACAAGATCAAATTCAACGTGATAAGGAACAATGGGAAAGAGAACAGCGTGGACGGGAGCAATTGGAACAACTACAACGCGACATAGAAGAATTGGGACAAGCTGAACGCGTAGTAGAACAAATTTACCAACGTGAAGATGCATTAGACGAAGACAAACAGAGATCTGATGCATTGCTTAAACAGGGTCAAAAAGAACAACTGGAATCAAAAATACTCGAAAAAACCCTGCAATGTGAAAAAGAACGGTATTTTGATAAAAGAAAATTTGACAGAGAACTAACTAAACAACGAGAAATACGTAAACAGCGGTTATTGGAACAGGAGAAAGTAAAAGAATTGGAACAACAAGAAAAAGAAAAACAGCGATTGAAACAAGAACAATGGGAAACACAGGTAAGGGAAGAAGAACAACAAACAAAATATAAGCAGACACTAGACCAAATGAAACGTAGAAATGAAGAATGGGAACAAGCACAATGGGATAGGGTTCGGGCAGAGAGAGAGCCAGAATGGGCGGATTGGAAAGAAGAACAAGCGCGATTGTCACAAGAGCAACGGGAACAAGCACAATGGGATAGGGATCGAGCAGAGAGAGAGTCAGAATGGGAGGCTTGGGAAGAAGAACAAAATCGATTGAAACGAGAACGATTGAGACGAGCGGATTTAATAAATCGTCTACTCAATCCAGTGGTACAACCGCCACCACCACAGCCAGTGGTACGGCCGCAACCACAGCCACAACCAGTGGCAATACCTCGTACACGAGACATACCAGTGCAGCAGCTTATTGCAGAACAGTTGGCAAAAGAAGAAGAACAAAAACAAACTGCATTAGTGAGTAAAGCAATCAAACAACAACAAGAAGAAGAATATCAACAGGCTATCAAACGACAACGGCAAGAAGAATTTCAACGGGAAATGCAGGGGTTGTTACCACAACAATCACTACAAGTTTCCAGGTCACGAGCGGCACCACCACAACCAGTGGTACAACCACAACCAGTGGTAATGGTACAACCACCACCACAACCAATGGCAGCAGCAGCGGCACCAATAGCACGACCTGTTTTATTTGATATAAATCGACTTAATATTAGAAATCCTGATTAGTATACGCGCGTTAATTTTTCTGAGTTTCATAATGATGATCTTGCTAGAGTGCGAACTGAAGCAATCCGTGATTTACAAACAATAAACACGGCAAGGGAAAGAATTGGTCAAAATGTACACATAGATTATACTTACAAACAAATTGAATCTATTCTTAATCGTGTTAATAGTGAGACACAAAAGCGCGGAGATCAAATGCGAGGACAACCGCCACCGCCAGCCAGACGTTATTAATGACGTTAATCGACGAATCAATCAACAGTCCATTGTTAATCGACAACGGCCGATCATGGATCGAGTCGATCATTGATTATATATAAACGTATACATAAATGGAATGTGAAAAATTTATTAGTGATAGCAGTCATATAAATTCGAAAAAATGTGAGTGTAATAAAAAGCGAATAAAATTACTGGTAAAACTAACCGCAGTAAAACAAAAAAATTATAAATTGTTTCCCAAAGCAGTTGTTGATCAACAATCGTCAATCAACAATCCATTTAATGAATCCGGTCGATCATCAATCAACAATACCTTTAATGGATCAAGTCGATCGGCAATTGATCAACGACATATTAGCGATGGTAATGAACGATATTATTTGGAAAAAGTTCATAGCAGCGGAGATCGAATAGAACTACTGAAAAAACTTGCTGAAGCCAAGCAAAAAAATCAGCGATTGTTTCAGACGGTACGATGGAACGAAAAATATGAACAGGAATCGCTGCTACGATTGTTGAAGCCAATTCAAAAAACTTTTATTGGTACGTTTAAAGACGAACACGGTCAGGAACAGGTTGCAGACATAATGACAGCGATTTATCGAGGATATATTCCAACGCAAGCAACACTTACTCAAATACAAACATTATTGACTCCGGTCGCTGGTCAACCTACCGCAACACAGATCGACGATGGCCAACCACCTGATGATGAACAAACTGACACATATACTGGAGTAATAACTGCAGATTATGGACGTTTTGAAATAACACCACAAGCTGAGGCTGGATTTAGAAGATCGGCGGAACATGTACCACCAGATGAGCGGCAGAGTCGTTTAGATCACTTAGCCGGTGAAAACCGAAAAAGTGGAAGATATATAAAAAAACATTATAAGGATTTACAATCAGTGGCAGCTCATAAATACAATTTAAGAAAACGACAAACATAAAAAGAAACGTTTAAAGAAATGGCGGCAAAAGAAGCGGAACAACGACCACAACAGGATAGAGATGAATTCACAGCGTCTATGGCTGGCATTAGTCCAGATCAACTGCAGCAATTGTATTTACCATCGCCACAATCACCGGATCGATCGTCAATCGACCTCGGCCGATCATCAATTGATCCAGATCAATCAACACAGACAGGGTCTGCGCAGACAGGGTCTGGAATTAAAATTTTTAAAAATGCTCGTGATGTTATAAACAGATTAAAAGTACTTACAGCGTCAAAGAACGCCGGTAATTCTGGTGTGGAAATTGATAATGAAATCGTGGAAATACTGGATTATCTCAGGGGCAGCAAGCGCATTACTGCAGCTGAGTACAAAAAGTTTGTAAAAAAATTTGTAGGTCGGTGATAATCAACATGATCAATGATCGACCTGATCCATTAAATGGATTGTCGATTGACGATTGATTAACGCGATTTTGTATAAAATCCAATTATATACATTGATTTTTATCAACGATTATTGTATACATTGATTTTTATCAACGATTATTGTATACATTGATTTTTATCAACGATTATATATATATATAAACGCAATAATGACCGCAGTAACACTACTACTTGATTCGACTGCAACGTCTCAGAACAGCGCAAATTTCAGAGTATCCTATTATCCCGCAATTGAGCTTGCCGCAGACACTGATTATGAGCTTGGATTAATATCCGCGACAATGTGGCACTCATTTTTTAACGTTAAAAAGAGCGTCAACGATCAATTGAATATTATTGTCGGCGGAGCCACTAAAACAATTACAATACCACCAGGCGCCTACAACATCAGTGACATCAATGATTTTATTAAATCAGAAAGCACCAAACTCGGATTTAACAAGGACGACTTTAACATTGAGCCAAATTACAATACAATGCGCTCGTTGCTCCATCTGAAAAATAATTTTCGTGTTGATTTTACTTCGCAAAACACAATCGGAGCTATGTTTGGTTTTTCACTTCAGATCTACGGTTCTCTAACGAATTCGGATGTAACAATAAGCGGTGAATTTCCAATAAATATATCCGATGTTAGTAGGATTCTAATCAACTGCTCTATCATTTACGGATCCCATACAGCTAAGGGAAGCCGCGGCCAAACAATTTATTCTTTTATCCCTGATGCTCCTCCTGGATCATTATTGATGGTGTCGCCGAAACAAGTCATTTATTATCCGCTTAACGTCAGTGATAGAATCGCGGATATTACAATGTCAATCACAGACCAATCGGGACGGCAATTAGATTTTAATAATGAGCAAGTGACGTATTACTTGCATTTACGCAAATCTACTTAATGAATTTCTTAGAAATTTACGTAGATTCAACTCAGTGAGTGATTTTTAATAAAAATCTTCGAATCTACTTAATGAATTTTTAAGAAATTCTCGAATTTAAGTGGATTCAAAACATTAAATACGTTAATGTTAATGATTATTGTATAATCGCGATTATTGTATAATCAATCATATATAAAATGCGGAGACGCAAAATCATGAACAAAAAAATCGTTGGAGGGTTTCTCGGAGGAATATTTTCAAAGATGGTCCGCACAAAACCTGGACTATCATTTAGAGTATCTCCTATCACAATTCACGCAACAAAAAAAATTGGAGGAAATATATTATTTGATTGGCTCGGTAGTCTAGCCGGTAAGGCATCAGGTCTTGCTGTTAAAGCCGCGCCAATCGCATTTGAGGCCGCAAAGTCATTTGCCACTGGCGCATTATTCGCAGCTGGAACAGCGGTCGGACAAAAGATCGCCGATGAAATTCGAGGACAACCGCCGGTTACGATCTCACCATTGGCAGAGTCAATGCCGACGCAAAAACAAATTGATCGGGTAATAAAAAACATTTCGCCAACTCCTGAAATAGAACGCGCCATGAAAAAAACTGCTAAAGAATTTAGTCGACAATCCACTGCAAGCGTATCGCGACCGGTCATACATAATCTAGTTTTTTACTAACCCAGTCAATGATCGACGAATCAATCAATGATCGACCTGATCAATCTTTGATTGATTCGTCGATTGAGATTGTCTATTAATTTAAAAATTCTTAAATTTTTATAGAATCAATTATTATATAATCGCTATTAATAAACGAAATGTCGATTAGATCCTATCTTAATATTAATGACGTTTATGACGTAGATAATTCTGCGACAGAATTCGAGTACATCGAATATCAAGAAGACAGTCCAAATACTCCGGATAAAACAGGAAATCTTATTTTAAGGACACGTGACGAAGATCTTTATCTGTTACCTCACAAAGGATATATTGAAGTCCGCGGACGTTTAAGGGACGCAAACATAGCAGCGCTTGCAGATTTTGTAGGTGATGAAAACATCGCGCTGGTAAACAATGGATGGTCTTTGTTCAAGGAAGCGAAATACATAATCAACGATCATGAGATCGAATATATAAGGCATCTTCCAATTGCTAGCACAATAATGAATATCGTAAGTTTTTCCGAGGATTATTCTCGGTCAATTGCGACAAATATGTTATGGATGAAAGATGATAAAACTGGAGCCGCTGTTCCACAAGAGTTCAGAATAGAGAACGGTGTTGGTGCTGGAGCTGGTGGAGCTGACTTAGCCATCGCTAATAACAACAATGTTCTTGTTCCAGCAGCTATTGTTGCTAATCCAGCTGGTATTAATGCTGCAATTCGTGATGCAGCAACAAATCTCAGACAAAGACAGTACAACGAAGGCTATGCAAAAAGACGAGCGATATGTGATGGTAGTCGACTGGTTACTATACTTCTTCCATTGAGTTCAGTGTTTGGTTTTTGCAAGGACGTTACTTCTGTAGTTAGAAGTATGAGGCATCGAATCGAATTAACAACAAATGACGCATCAAAAACTATACATAAAGGAGGCATTGGAGTCCACGATGGTCGATTTGTTATCAATTACGTATCACTATGGATGCCAAAGGTCGTACCATCAACTCTCGTATCGTTGGATCTCGAACAGGCGTTGACATCCTACACGCGCAGATTATATTTCGAGCAATGGCGAACATATGATTTTGGTATGCCAGCGGGCAGCTCCAGCGGCACATGGAGAATAGATACAGTGCCATCGGAACGACTGCCGCGTCACGTATTTGTGGTATTTCAATCAAACGACCGAATGAACGATCAAAATCAAAATAATATGGTTTTCGATCATATGTTTGTTGAACGAATAGTTGTAAGAATGGCTTCGAGACAATATTTAGAACTGGCTTTAGAATGCAATTTTGGGACAAACAACAGAAACGTTTTTCGCGCGTACTTCACGTTAATGGAAGCCATGCAAAAGTATCAGGACACCGCAGATGGATCTCATATATCCATCGATGAATTCGTGAGATTATATCCTATATTTCATTTTGATCTTACAACACATTCTGAGCGATTAGTTGGCACCCAAGCAGATATTGAAATTCAATGGAACCTAAACAACACTTTATACACTCTTGGAAGAACAGCTGCAGATATTATTGGGGGTAAAGTATTTGGTGGTGTTGCTACAGCAGGTGGATATGGTGGTGGAGCTTATACTGTTTACGCGTTAATAACATCTGACAGATACATCGTTCTCGATGCTCTTAATGGTAAAATGTCAATCAAAGTGTAATCAATTAATCAACAATCGACCGCGCAATTTTTGTGTAAATGATTATTATAATAATCGATTATTATGCCACGTAAAACATATAAACGATCGACTAACAGTAGATTACAATCACGACCTCATCGTCAACGACGACATCGATCGGGTGGAGCGATTGGACCTGCTATCGCAGTTTTAGCTAAAACTTTATTACCAAAAATACTACCAGTACTGGGAACACTGGGTATTGCGGCAGCATCTGGAGCAATATCCGGAGCAACAAAAGGAGCAGTAGGTGTTTCATTAGTTAATCAGTCAATGACTGATCGTCGACGTCGCCGTCAAAGAGTGCGTACACCTGTGTATGGGTCAGGCATTAAACGGTGTCGATGTTAATAAATTTTTATATAATTGTGATTATATACAATGATTAGAAGACCACGGCGCTCTATGGGCGGTATGAGAAGAAGAGGCGGATTTATTGGTCCATTATTGGCGGGAATAGCTGGTTCACTGCTGCCAAATTTATTAGGTATTGGGCGAGGTGTTAAAAAAAGACGAACACGAACAAGAAGACCGCGAAGAAAAGGTCGCAGAGTAACTCTACCGGGAACAAGAAGACAAGAATATTAATCGATCGCGTTGCGCCATTAAGTAGCTTTGAAATCATGGACTATTTAAGAAATATTAAAAACTTTAGCGGTGTTTTTAGCAAGGATCAATTGGGAGTTAATCAACTGAAAGTTGATCGGGTTAATCGCAGTCGTGGTTGTAAACAACTGCCATTGACAAAGTCAACAACGACAACGCCGCCATTGACAAAGTCAATCGTTATTAATATACAGGATTTCAATGATGGATCAGGGACACATTGGGTCGCATTACACGGCAACAATTACTTCGATTCATATGGCATTCCACCTAGTGATGCTATTAAAAAATACGTTAAAGGTTGTCCAATAAATTATTCTTCAAAGCAAATTCAACCCGCCGGAACAAACACATGTGGTTATTATTGTATTTTATTCATACGATGGATGAACTCGAGAAAATCATTTGTTGATTTTATTCTGCAATTTGATCCAAACCCAACGTTAAACAATGATGCAATTTGTATGAAAATGTTTCGTCGTTTATATTCATAAACGCGTCGACGTTATCAATGATAACGTTAATTGTATTCATAAACACGTCGACGTTATCAATAATAACGTTGATTAATTACGCATTTAAAAGTTCTTGAATTTTTATGTAATCGCTGTAAAATAATGCTGACTTACTGCCTCAAGTGTAAAACTAAAACAAAAAGCGATAATGAAAAAACAATAACAACTAAAAATAACAGAACAATGATAAAAGGTACATGTGGTGTATGTGGTGGAAAAAAGAGCACATTTATTAGCGCTCGATCTGAAGTAAATTTACCACATGATGACACAGTCAGCGGTAGCGGTAATAATATTAATCTAGTAGTTGACGATGTCAGCGATGATGATTACGTTTATAATTGATTATTACATAATTGATAATATAAAAGCAACATGAATTGTAAATGCAAAGTTAATGGCGCACCATCACAGAAATGTATTGGTGTGGAAGGTAATGCAGTACATGCTACTGTAAAAAATGTAAACGAAATAAAATTATTGGCGGAGCAATTGACATACATAAATGGATTGGAAAATTACCGCGACCAGAGGGTGGTTGGGTATTACCCGGTCATAAATATACTGGACCATTTAATCCATTAGAAAATCAACTCGATGAAAATGATCAACCATTACCAGGAAAAGAACCTTATAATCAAGTCGACACTACAGCTATGCGGCATGACATATGTTACCGCGATAATCCAGCAGACAAACATATGTGTGACAATAAAATGCTCGATGAGCTTCGAGAAATACAACCAAAAAATATGAGAGAGCGAATTGACAAACTATTTGTCCGAGGAGTAATCGGAGCAAAATATAAACTCGGTCTTGGATACAAGCCTCGATTGGGGCAATCTGGGCTCGGACAATCAACATATCTCAGTAAACTTGCCACTGAGCTTCACAGACCAAAAAAAAAAAAGTTTCAACGTCGTCGCGTTGTCGTAAACGCTGTAGACGATACATGGGCAGTTGATCTCGCTGACATGTCCTCGCTGTCCGACGACAACGATGAAAATAAATTTTTATTAACCGTGGTGGACATTCAAAGCCGCTTTGCTTTTATCGAACCAATAAAAAATAAAATGGGAGCAACAATCACATCAGCGTTCAACAAAATTATCGCGGACAGTGCGCGGCAACCAAACAAAATATGGACCGATCACGGCGTAGAGTTTTACAACAAACAATTCGAGGATTGGCTAAAACAACATAATATTAAAAAATATACGACTGGCAATGAAGGTAAAAGCGTAATTGTCGAACGATTCAATCGAACAATCAAAGAAAAATTGTATAAGTGGACGACCGCTAATAACACTCGCAGATACGTTGATGTTTTACCACAAATTGTATCCGAGTACAACAATACAAAACACAAATCCATTGGAATGACTCCCAATGAATCACTGTCCAATCCAATACTAGCAGGTGAAAATCTATATCGCAAACATAAATTCAATGTCGGTGATCGCGTCAGAATTTCACTATCCAAAAAACAATTTGAGAAAGGATTCACGCCGAACTGGAATGAGGAAGTATTTGTGATCAGCAAGATATTAACAACAATTCCCACCACATACAAATTGCAAGACCAAACTAAAGAGCCAATTACAGGAAGTTTTTACGAGCAAGAACTACAGCGAACAGATCAAGACGTATTTGTGATTGAAAAAGTAATAAAACAACGCGGCAATAAATCATTGGTAAAATGGCGAGGATATGGTGATTCTTTTAATAGTTGGGTGCCAACGCAATCAACAATCAATTTATGATCGATCAATCAGTGATTAATCGCCGATTGCCAATCAAACCAGTTCATTTCACGGCAAATCCTAATATAATTATTTAAAATGTACTTGCACTTGACAGGTGTACATAAACTTATTAGTTCTTGACGTCGTTGATCGTCAATATTCAGTAATTCAAAAATCTTAACAAAAATATAATCAAATTTAATATTTTTCTTACGACTGGGGATTTTAACATTTAAAAAAAATTTTAATCTTCGTTGGAACTCTTCACGTTCTTCCGGTGTAAAATTAAATTTAATCGTTTTTTTAATCACATGATATTTTGCGTTGTAGCGACTTTTCTTTTTAAAATTATTGTATGGCCGATGATCAACAACGGTAACAGCATCGTAGTCATCAATGACTTCTCCAGGCTCTAGATCATATTGCGGAACATTATCATCGGCATCACTTGTAGTTGGTACATATTTACAATTGGCGGCTGGCTTATCATTTATCAACAATTGCTAATCGGCAGTACTAAGAAGTAATTTCAATCTTGCCAACATTATATACGTAATTGTTGTATAATTAATTTTATCTAATTGTTTTATAATAATCGCAATGTTAATAAGATATCACTCGCGAGGTTTTATAGAAAATATGATCGATCTAGAAAAAGCAATAAGATACTGTTTCTCAAACAATAATACTCGAGGAAGCGTTGCAATCCGAATAAATAAAGTAAGCGATAAAATTGGAGCAGAAAAAAATAATGTTTTACTAACATCAGAAGAATTAAAATTTTTTAACGAACACGGCAGTGTGGTAGTTGATTGGAATGTTGAAGTAATAATGTCGTACGTGCACAATTGCATATCAAAGAACGAACTGATTCGAATACTTAAAACTTAATTCACATATTTAAATTTTATTTTGCGTTGCAATTTCTTTGAAAATGCCGATAGGTAAGTCCCATTATCAGCCTTTTGTATAGATGCAGTAACAATATTAAAATGTTTACCTGCTGATGTAATAGAATCAAATTGCAGTTGTTCTTTTGTTTCTGAATAGATTGATGTTACTGGACGCGCTAGTTTAAACCCACCAACACAACTCCGTATTGTGTTTTCGCTTTGAGTGACCAAATCTAAATTTTCAAGTCTATTATCTGTTTTAATCTTATTTATGTGATCTATGACTAATTTTGATGGAATAATATCGTTAAAAACCTCATATATAAAACGATGGGATAAAATGTTTTTACTTGGATTGTGAAGAACACTAAAACGTAAATATCCAAAATTATTTATATTACCTACCACTTTTTTTGTTCTTACATGTCGTATCATCCCCTTATCGTTGGCCTCATAATTTTGATATACTGGATGTTTTTGATATTCATCTTGTAGTCCGAGGTTGTCTACGTTATTATCCATCACAGATCCGTTCACGTAATACACTCGTTGGCCTGTTGAAATTTCCCCAACGAAGCAAGTATAAATAAAATCTTTAACGAACATCTCTGTTTCATCGCATAAGATTTTATATCCTGCTGGGGTTGTAATAATTTCAAGACAAATTTCATCGTCGCAAAAAACTGAACCTAACATTGTGCCATAAAGTCCATAAAGTTCGGGATGCTCACAAGGCGTATTAAGTTCGTCGTAATCGGGTATTCTAGAATATTGCATTGGTATATAATACCACATAATAATTGTTTCTCTAATTAATTGTTTTATCTCCCGCAGCATTTATCATATTATCGCAATAAAATATAAATTAGAGAAACAATATATATAATAATGATGCGGAAATCAACACATGTTAAGTCAATTGCTTCAGCGTTTTCCGGATTTGACAGGTCATGGCAGATTGATCTAGATGATAATATTGTGTCATTATCACCATCAAAATTATATGACATAATATCACCAACAATAATACAGGAACGGTTAAAACATTTAAGTATCAAATTTTTAGTGCAATATAAGGTAATATTTAAAAAAGCAGCAATCGGCGATCAATCATCAAGTAAAATTGAAGCCTATATTTCATCAAAATCAAAAATGGCTTTGCTAGGATCAGATCTAAAGAAAATAATAACAAAATCATTGTTTAGTGAACTCGAAAATAAAATATCGGAATATGTTTCATTGGGGTCGGCTTGGATATTACAACGAATACAATCTATTTTTATTCACACCCATAAATTTAAACCATTAAGAGGAAAATCTTATGTTGAGTTACCCGAACGAACTAACAACAGTCGATGCGTAATAAATGTAAGAAACAGTGACAATAAATGTTTTCAATGGGCGATTCTATCCGAGATTTACACACCTGAAAGAAATCCAAATAGAGTATCGCAATACAAACAATATGAAAATTCATTAAATTTTACTGGAATTGAGTTTCCCGTTGCCGAATCACAAATTCCAAAATTTGAAAAACTAAATGAAATCAGCATTAATGTGTTTGGTCTCGAAGAAACCGCAAACAAAATAAAATATTATCCACGGCTTATAAGTAAAACAGCATCACAAAATACAATTAATTTGCTCTATTATAAAGAACATTATTGTTATATTAAAAATTTTGATGGATTAGTTGCATCGCAGTACAACAAACACAAATCCAAAATATATTTTTGCTACAAATGTCTGCACGGATGCCAATCAGAGGATGCGCTCAGTAAACATCTCGAGTATTGCGTAGAAGTTCAAAAAGTAAAACTACCAGAAAAAGGAAAAGAATCATTAAGTTTCAAAAACTACAACAAACAACTAAAAATTCCATACGTTATTTACGCTGACTTCGAGTCATTACTCGTACCTATTGCAATAGCATCCAATGATCCCAAAATATCGTCAACGACTGAAATACAAAATCATGTCCCCTGTGGTGTTGCATATAAGGTAGTATGTGTAAATCCAAATTTATCAAAAGATATTAAATTATATCGCGGCAATAATCCCGCTGAATGGTTATTATCAAACTTAATGGATGAGGCAAATAACATACGATTAATGTACAAAAAACCTAAAAAAAATGATAGAGCTAACACAGCAACAAGAAGAAGAATATAATATGTCAAATATATGTCATATTTGCCAGCAACAGATAATAAATAAGGATAAAGTAAGAGATCACTGTCACATTACCGGAGAATATCGTGGACCAGCACATGATAAATGTAATTTACATTTTAAATGCCCAGATTTTATTCCAATAATATTCCATAATTTGAGAGGTTATGATTCACATATCATCGTCGGGGCATTCGACAATGTTAATCTCCGAGATAAAAAAATCAGTTGCATCGCAAACACAGATGAAAAGAATATGTCTGTGACAATAGAACCTCTGCAATTCATCGATAGTTTACAGTTTAAACCCGCATCACTTGATGTACTAGCAAAAGGATGTGGAAAATTTACTCATCTCGAGCAACATTTCAATGCAATTGATAAATCAATCGACGGTAATATACTAAAAGACAAGAGAATTTATCCTTACGAGTACATGGATGATTGGAACAAATTTGATTAAACATGTCTTCCACCACAGGAAAAATTCGATTCAAAACTAAAAATGGAAAAAATATCTGACAGCGATTACGAGCACGCGCAAAAAGTCTGGTCAACGCTAAATTGTAAAACACTCCGCGATTATCATGATGTATATCTTAAAACCGATGTTCTATTACTAGCTGACATTTTCGAGGAATTCAGATCCACATGTTTAAACTACTACAAACTCGATCCCTGCTGGTATTACTCATCACCGGGATTATCATGGGATGCCGCATTAAAACTAACTAAAGTAAATCTAAAACTGTTGACAGATCCAACTATGTTTTACTTTATAGAAAAATCAATACGCGGTGGAATAAGTGTTATTACAAAAAAGCATGCAATCGCCAATAACAAATACTTAAAAGATTATGATGTAAGTAAGCCATCGAGTTATATAACATATTTAAACACAAATAATTTATATGGTTGGGCAATGTCTCAACCAATGCCTGTCGATGAATTCCGCTGGATAACAGGAGAACAGTATCTAACCGAAACAAGTAAAAAAATACCGGAAGATGTAGGATATTTCGTTGAAGTCGATCTAATGTATCCCAATCACCTACACAAACTACATAATGATTATCCTTTCTGCGCGGAACAACTATTAATCACCGATGATATGATATCCCAGGAACAACGCGATCTAAAAGCAAAATATAATCTAGGTAAAAATGTCACGCATAAACTTATCCCAAACTTAATGAGCAAAACCAGATACATCATTCATCATCGGGCGCTAAAACAAGCAGTCGATCATGGTATTATAATAACATATGTCCATCGCGCACTAAAATTTCGACAATCCTGCTGGCTCAAAGAGTATATCGACTTTAATACCAGTAAAAGAACAGCAGCAACAACTGAATCAGTATTAGGCAAAACAATGGAAAATATAAGAAAGCGTCGAAATATAGAACTTATCAATGATCCAGCACGTCGAGATAAAGTTCTATCCGAAGACACGTTTGTATCAATGAAAATTTTCACAGAAAATCTAGTAGCAGTGCATAAACGTAAAACCGAACTAAAACTAAACAAACCAATATATGTTGGATCTGCCATACTAGACATATCAAAAATATTAATATGTGAATTTCATTACGATTATTTCAAACATAAATACCCCAACTCAGAATTATCATTTAGCGATACAGATTCTCTCTGTTATTACGTTACGACTGAGGATTTATATCAGGACATCTACGACAACAAAGCGTTATTTGATCTATCAGACTACCCTAGCAATAGTCCGTTTAGAAGTGAGGAGAATAAAAAGGTAATAGGTAAATTTAAAGATGAAACTAACTTTACTCCGATCAAGGAATTTATTGGATTAAGATCTAAAATGTACAGCATTAAAACAGATGATAATAAAACAAAGAAAAAAGCCAAAGGAATTGTAAAAAC
This sequence comes from Margaritifera margaritifera, assembly GCA_029931535.1. NCBI lineage: Eukaryota > Metazoa > Mollusca > Bivalvia > Unionida > Margaritiferidae > Margaritifera > Margaritifera margaritifera. Next base: position 171,661 of record JAQPZY010000902.1, on the reverse strand, counting down.
CGTAGTAAATAAACATATATCATTCGATGATTATCTTAATGCGTTACAAGGTGAACATAATCATGTGTCTATGACAACGATAAACTCAACAAAACATAATATTAAAACAAATATTATCAATAAAGCTGGACTATGTAATTTTGATGATAAAAGAATTTGTTATGATGGAATGAATACATTTTCATTCGGATATAATCACGATGATAATGAACCAGAAAATATCCTTGATATAATTTTCAGAGAATAATCATTTTTATCTAAACATTTATATATAAACAATTATAGTAGTAATGATAAAGGCGTGAGCACAGCATAACCTATCCGATCCGAAGTGAAAATCCGGAAGGACGGTGCCAAAGGACCCGGACTTTAGGATTTGAACGAGGATAGGGTGGGTTGTGCTGAGATCCGCCTTTATCATTACTACTCACTGGTATAGGTTCCAAGCGTTATTTTAGGCCACGTTTACAAACGTGCGAATTAATGTCTTGATTGTGCATGAAAATCAATTTACAAGTGGTTCCCATGAACCAGTTACAGAAAGTGAAATAAATTAAGGTGCAAAGATAAAGCAAAACTTGACCAACTTAATGGGACCATATTTGCGTTAAAAAAAATAGCAGCGGTATACTGAGGTGCAATATAGTGAAGTCACGCTGTGTATTTATATTACGCCACACCTTTTCTTTACTGTTCTTAGAAAGGGATGCTATAGGAATATAGTAGTTAAATCCTGAATCCCTAATTTTCAATGGGAATTTATCGATCGCCAGTATCAAAACGGCGATCTTTGTTCATAAGTCGAATAGGAATCTACTGGAAGTGAAACTAACGGAGCAAAGATAAAAATCAAATGTAAAAAGCCAATATTTTCACCTATACTTACATTTGATAAGGAAAAATTCTTTAGTTATAGCGAAAAATAAGGTTGCTTTACTCACTATGGCTCGATTTCACCAAATTTATCAGAATGATTCCTCTGTTTCAGACTTTATATTATCTTACTTATGATCCTTCTGAAAATATTGGGATTTTTTTTCAGTGGTAAAATAGTTAAAGGGATGAAAATAAATTTGTAGTTTTAAAAGTTTACACTTAAGAATATTTATATTCTTAAACAAATTTAACTCAGAGATAAAACAAGTCTTTTTCTGAGTGAACTAAATTGCATTTTTATCCACGATGACTTCTAAATGTTTCATTGCATTTTTATCCATGATGACTGCTAAATGTTTGATTGCATTTTTATCCTTGATGACTGCTAAATGCTTGATTCCATTTTTATCCATGATGACTGCTATACGTTTGATTGCATTTTTATCCATGATGACTGCTATACGTTTGATTGCATTTTTATCCATGATGGCTGCTATACGTTTGATTGCATTTTTATCCATGATGACTGCTATACGTTTGATTGCATTTTTATCCATGATGACTGCTATACGTTTGATTGCATTTTTATCCATGATGACTGCTATACGTTTGATTGCATTTTTATCTATGATGACTGCTATACGTTTGATTGCATTTTTATCCATGATGACTGCTATACGTTTGATTGCATTTTTATCCATGATGACTGCTATACGTTTGATTGCATTTTTATCCATGATGACTGCTATACGTTTGATTGCATTTTTATCCATGATGACTGCTATACGTTTGATTGCATTTTTATCCATGATGACTGCTAAGTGTTTGATAAAAAATATAATTGTTGCCAAGCAAGCAGTAAGAAAGATCTTCAAAAACCTCAATTTGAGGAAGAAAAAAATATTTAGTGAAACTGGGGTCTGAGCTACCAACTGTCCCCACATACATACATATCAGGGTGACCACAAAATTTCACGAAAAGTCTGCAATTGTTCACCCATAATATAAAATAAATCCCAAATCGGTAAACTCTCAAACTTAGCTGCGCGCAAAAGTATTATTAATTTTCCAGAGCAGGAAGTTCATATTTCCCAAAGCATTTTAATTTCCATGCAATCTTGTATTATTTACGTGTATTTCACATCACAATCTCTATTTAATTCAAATCTAACCAGCAAGAGCTGAAATTATAGTATTTAATGGCCGAATGGGCTTAGCAAATTTCGTAAAGTGCAAAGAAATTTCACAAATTTAAATATGACACTAGAAACATTTGCGAGAAGACTGCCAAAATCCAACGCAAAACTGCAAAAATCGATTTAAAAAAAAAACTGCGGGTTTGGTCACCTTGTAAAATACATGGTCATGCGTATTTCGAAAAACAAAACAAATAGACCAACTATCATTGGAAGGGAATATCAACGGCAAAATAATGGGTAGAATCCACGCATGACGCATTCAATACTTCCTTCTTGGAGTGGTGAATCGATTAAAGAAAATGCAACTTACACACCGGAAATGTCTTTTTTTGTACGTTCTTGGGGAAACAAGAAAACCGATTGCCACTCGTTGTAACATTACACAATGCGTTGCGGAGGACGATCGATCAAACGTTGGACAAATTCAATTTTACCAGAACCACTAGATACGTCAGTTAGCACGTTAAAGTGATGTTGAAGTGACATTGCTTCCTATTTTTGACGATTTGCCAATTCGTTTCATTTTCAGAACGGAGCATGCGTCCATGACCCTAGAATTGTGGAATTCAGAGAGTACACAGATCGTATAAAAACATTTTATACAGAATTGGAACAGGGTATAACTTTTCTAAAATAGACAACATCTGAACATAATGTCACTGTGATTTAAAAATATTCATTTTGTTTTTCGTTATTTTTATCACAGCATGATCCGTCTGGTTTGCTGTTGTTGTTGTTGAGATGGGCAGCAGTGTAAACATTTACTCACGACTTCTGAATGGTGGGCTACATCTTATCTCCAAATCTCAAATCCAATACATTTCCAGTTGTGTAAATCTTTCTAGTGTAAAGTCTATAGGTTGAAATCACTAGCGACACAACATACTTGATAAGTGTGGTGTGCGGACAAGGTTCGGTGAATCTCTCCTTCACGCTGGGGTAGATTGGTATTCATCATCATTCGCAACACTTGGAACAAAACCACCTTTTCGTGAAAAAAGTTTTGGCATTAATTGTTGTTGCCATGGCCATCGTGTCTTTTCATGGAATGGTGATACATTTGCCAAAGTCAGTCAGTAGGTAAACGAAATCCAAGAAATACAGACACTAACACATACACGACACGTCGTCCCAATATCATCCTGTGGAATTAATTGCTCTAAGTGCATCATGTAATCATCTAAGTAATTAATCGTTTATTTGACATCCTACAGAATTCGGTGTAACATTGCACGCAGATACAATGACATAGAAAGTTTTATGACGTTCTCAATTCTTATACTGTGTTTTTCAATAATATCTGACAACTGAATACATTTAGGACAATCTACCTGCTTGATAATATCAGATACTATTGATTCAACACTTTATGTCATATTGGATGTAACTGTTCTTTGCGTTTCACTTCAATCCATACAAAATAGCATAAATGTGTTCTCGTAACTCCAAAGGTAAACACTGTATGCGATCTTCTAAAGTATCCATGAAAAGATTTCTAGGATCATTAGGCTACGACTTTCCTCCTCCAGTCTTGTTATAATATGAAGATACCAATGACTGTCCATTTGATGTCGTTGCTATAATGCCAAGAATAATATTCCTTAGACACTGTCTGGACAGACCACGTGAAGGTAATGACCACTCGGAGACCATTTGTCATTGAGTTCCCATTCGTGGAGTTACACGCAACAGCTGAAATACTGTACTTTATCTCCATATCCCATGTACACACTGTATTTTATCTCCATATCCCATGTACACAAATCCTGTACTTGATCTCCATATCACATGTACACAAATCCTGTACTTGATCTCCATATCCCATGTCCACAAATCCTATACTTTATCTCCATATCCCATGTACACACTGTACTTTATCTCCATATCCCATGTACACAAATTCTGCTCTAGCTAAAGTTCTGGGACTGTGTCCTTTCAGATATTTCGGCCATTTCTTTTTGAACGTGTTCAACCCACTGGCAAAATCACAATATCCAGACAAAACCACGGGAAACGTGTATTATGCTTTCTTCCATGATTCTCTATAATAAGGCGAGGGTGCTTCTGGAACGACAGGTTTTTCTTTAGATAGTGGATTAGAGTGTTGACTGTAACAGAGATAATGTTAATATGTTTGGTACAGTGATTGCATCACTTTCTATGTCGGATAACCTCTTGCTTCAATTTGAGAAATACCTGGACTCGATTCTTCCCGTTAGTATTGTTGTTTGGTAGGGAAATGACAAGTTTCATTACTGGAACGATTCCACACTTACCTACGTTCCTGTCAAAGCGCTCACATAGTCGTCTGAAGGCAGGATAGGTGTTGATTACAAGTCTCTGCACACGTTAGGCACTATGGAAACTTATTGAGTTTTCCGTTGGAATGATGAGGTAACACGAGATGGTACAAGTCCGTACGTGGGAGAACTTTGCATTTGATGACACCTTCGTATAGACGAATATATTCCCCCGTCAATGTGTTCTATCAAAAGTTCATGGTGGTCCGTCGGGAATACAGACCCAAGGGTACAACGAACACACGTCGATATACTATATTTGTTCTCCTTGACTTTCGTCTGCATCGTACAACTGGTGTGTAGCGCTTGTCCTTCCAACTAACAAACTATCGTGAGGATCTAAAGGTTCGATGTCCACAACATCGAAGTCTTTGACAAGGAGTCTAAATTATGGGTCTGTTTTCAGAAGTCGGTTGTATTCGTGCTGCAACATATCTACCAGACGGTATCCTTTGGCTTCTAAGTTTTGGTGTTGTTGATGACCCGTTTTGCACGATCTTTAATGGTAAACCCAATGTGTATATATATATATATATATATATATATATATATATATATATATATATATATATATATATATATATATATATATATATATATATATATATATATATATATATATATATATATATATATATATATATGTTAGTTCTCGGTTAGGATAATACGTGTCATATCCGTGCCACAGACATCCACGATATTCTTACCCTATCTGTGGGCTTTCCAAATCATAATCATTGATGTAGGAAAGGTAAATCTTCTTTTCACCACTTTTTCTGGCATGCTGTGTCTACGTGTCTCGAGTTTCGCTTATGTAGTGTGACCAACGCAAATCCTTTTGACGAATATCTGCTGTTCACCGATCGATACGTTTAGGTGGTGCAATAGCTAGCGTGTTATCGGGCATGACACTCTTTCGGTACACCAAACCACAAGATTTAACAATGATAGAACTTCCTTCAAAGGATCGAGACCACTGTGCTCAAGAAATACGTGTCGAAATTTTCCACAATAATGACGCTAAATGTCCACATCATATCGACAATAGTACAGCATTGCTTGTTGAAAGTCCAAAGAGTCAGAAGGGTGAGTCTTGTATCAATGTAGAGAAAGAACCCCGCTGCTCCGCTGGCATATTTTCCGGGTCGTAGTATCCTGTTTGGGGAAAATGGAGCAGTACAACGTGTTGATTTTCACCGGTGTTAACAAAATGAGGAAAATAAACATTAGCCATTTCAGTCAAAGTCATAGAGAAGCAACTTATGGAATCTTTGAACTTTACTGTACCTATTTTCATGTCAATGATCTTTGCTCCATTCATGGTCACTTTGTGGCTATTCGGTTCCCTTTTCTGCAAAATGTCATGAGACACTGACCGTCGTACCTAGAAATATTGTGAGAGATCACTGTAGCGTATTTGTGATAGATGCTGTCAGGATCTACATCTTCTTCATCTTAGTCGTCACAGGGGTTCAAGAGACACTGAACAAAATCTGAAAGAGTGCTGGGTCCACGAATTATATTTTCTTATCTGCCCGGGAGCACGCTACAATTTCAACAGAGCCATAAGAGAGTTTCCTGAATACATTCAAGACAAACATGATGAACCACACACACGTTTGGGATAAGATAGCCAGCTGAACATTCCAACTAAAAAAGATAAAATCCACTGGATAGTACGTTCTTTTTCTTCTGGTTCTGATTATATTTGTCTTGTTTGTTGACGTATCGCTGAATGTAACACCGATGATCTAAATCGACGAGGTGATGACAAACAGAGCATCGATTCTGTCCTGGACAAATATATGAGTCACTCGAATTGGTACGAACATTCTGTCCATATTTTTATTATCCGTTCTCAAAGAAGCTGTGTGTAAACGTAGAGTCGTCGAAAATTATCTCTAGCGTGAAGCTGATTACCCAGTCCACGTGGAGTCAAAGTGAAGTATAGAAAGTAACACAGACACAGCGGTATTTCTCCAAAGGATTCATTTGGAAAGACAAGGGTGTTTAAAACGAATGATGGAATATGAACCCGTGGTTAGAAATGTTTGGGGCGGAGAAGATTGAAGAGGTGCTGCCTTTATGAAGTACCTTTGTTGACACTCGATGGCTCTTTTCATTTGCAAGATCTTGAAGTTGCTGAATGTCAACTATAAAGAGAGAAGTGTTAGACTAATATATCGATGTAAGGCACGCTTGAACACATATACGTACATACATGCATAGAGGTGCCCCTCACCATCGCCAATAATCCCTCCCGTTTTGACCCAGATTACTGTTTTCCATCATTGTTATGGAGAAAAGACAAGGTATGATTAAGGCTGAGTTCCAATTGAGAACAAATTATCGTGAGCAATAAGGATACATCTCTTCCTTTCAGATATCCATCTATCTGTCTGTTATCTTCACTTGTCAAAAACAAAACAACATCTTATGTCATTTATTTCAGTATAGGTGTAATTAACAAGTAGAACATATGGATATAACTGACTGATTAAACAATAGTTGCACATTTTTCACATGAAATTTATCTATGTATATTTATTTACACCACCACATCCACCACCATTACGATCATCAAAAATGAAAATAATATTGGTTTATCTCACTTTAACTTCTTTGAAAGATAATAAAAGAAAAATTAAGTATTTTAGTGGTTGCAAGCTATCGGTAACGGTGATTACAGACTACCTATCATTTTTGAGATCGGTAACAGTGTTTGTAGACTACCTATCATTTGAGATCGGTATCGGTATTTGTAGACTTCCTATCATTTGAGATCGATATCGGTGTTTGTAGACTGCCTATCATTTTGTCAATATGTTGTAATGTCAAGTATGGGTGCAATTGAAAACATACTAAAAAAAGTTACATATATTTTAGACACTTAAGTAATGCATAATCTGTATATAAACTAAGCGTAATCCTGTTTGATTTTGTTTGTTTGTATAAAAACTAAGCGTAATCCTGTTTGATTTTGTTTGTTTGATTGTGTTTGTTTGTATATAAACTAAGCGTAATCCTGTTTGACTTTGTTTGTTTGTATATAAACTAAGTGTAATCCTGTTTGATTTTGTTTGTTTGTATATAAACTAAGTGTAATCCTGTTTGAATTTGTTTTGTTTTTTTGCATATAAACTAAGTGTAATCCTGTTTGATTTTGTTTGTTTGTATATAAACTAAGTGTAATCCTGTTTGAATTTGTTTTGTTTTTTGTATATAAACTAAGTGTAATCCTGTTTGATTTTGTTTGCTTGTATATAAACTAAGTGTAATCCTGTTTGATTTTGTTTGTTTGTATATAAACTAAGTGTAATCCTGTTTGAATTTGTTTTTTTGTATATAAACTAAGTGTAATCCTGTTTGATTTTGTTTGTTTGTATATAAACTAAGTGTAATCCTGTTTGGTTTTGTTTGTTTGTATATAAACTAAGTGTAATCCTGTTTGAATTTGGTTTATTTTGTATATAAACTAAGCGTAATCCTGTTTGAATTTGTTTGTTAGTATATAAACTAAGCGTAATCCTGTTTGAATTTGTTTGTTTGTATATAAACTAAGAGTAATCCTGTTTGATTTTGTTTGTTTGATTGTGTTTGTTTGTATATAAACTAAGTGTAATCCTGTTTGATTTTGTTTGTTTGATTGTGTTTGTTTGTATATAAACTAAGTCTAATCCTATTTGATTTTGTTTGTTTGTATATAAACTAAGTGTAATCCTGTTTGATTTTGTTTGTTTGATTGTGTTTGTTTGTATATAAACTAAGTGTAATCCTGTTTGATTTTTTTTTTGTATATAAACTAAGTGTAATCCTGTTTGATTTTGTTTTCTTTTGAATATAAACTAAGTGTAATCCTGTTTGATTTTGTTTGTTTGTATATAAACTAAGTGTAATCCTGTTTGATTTTGTTTGTTTGTATATAAACTAAGCGTAATCTTGTTTGATTTTGTTTGTTTGATTTTGTTTGTTTGTATATAAACTAAGTGTAATCCTGTTTGGTTTTGTTTGTTTGTATATAAACTAAGTGTAATCCTGTTTGATTTTGTTTGTTTGTATATAAACTAAGCGTAATCCTGTTTGATTTTGTTTGTTTGATTTTGTTTGTTTGTATATAAACTAAGTGTAATCCTGTTTGATTTTGTTTGTTTGATTGTGTTTGTTTGTATATAAACTAAGTGTAATCCTGTTTGATTTTGTTTGTTTGCATATAAACTAAGTGTAATCCTGTTTGATATTGTTTGTTTGTATATAAACTAAGTGTAATCCTGTTTGATTTTGTTTGTTTGTATATAAACTAAGTGTAATCCTGTTTGGTTTTGTTTGTTTGTATATAAACTAAGAGTAATCCTGTTTGATTTTGTTCGTTTCCAGATACCATTTGAAGACTCTGAAATGGTCTTTAGGAAGCGTTAGGCTGGAAAAGAGCATATCATTTTCCTTTTTTTGCGACGATTTTTGTTTTTATTAGATTAGTTATGATGAAAGTCCTATATTGTTTGGTACAGTTAAAGTTTGGTTTTGAAAACCAGTGCAATATCATTTTGTTCACGGCCTTGCTGCATAAACATATTGATTAAAAATGCAGAAAAATGTGTATCTTTCCCCAATTGTGTAATTCAAGTGTATTTTCAACCTCACTGTCTTTGGGATAAAAGTATTTTCCACAGAATCAAATGCATCTTTGGAAAGAGCAAGATTACATCCAATCAAAAAGCATATAACTGTTTTATCATTTCCTCTACCGGAAATCTAGGGCTGCAGGAAGTACGATTCCAAAGGATATCCTTTTTAATTCTCTCTTTCTTCTTTTGTGAACAAATTTTAAAATCATGTACAGTGTATCAGTGGACAAAGTAATGACCTGTTTTCCACTTTATTTTCTCGTGCCTCTGTAACTCATATGGAAGATGATCAGCTAATGATCCAACAGATCTCCTCTCGCAGACATAAACTAATAATCTAGTCGTGGATATAGGCATTCGTGCGTAGCAGACACACTCGCATGGCGACCCAGAAGTTAACTCTCATCCAATTACACAGCCTCTCGAGGGTGGATCAGTCTGAGTGTTTGCAATGACGAGAGAAATCGTTTGGAATTATTAAAATACAAGCAAAAGCATCTCGTGTTAGCAATTTATTGAAAAATAGTTTGCCGGTCACATAGATATAATTTTAGACGCAGCACTTGGTATAAATCTCAGTGCCGGTTAAAAACAATTAAAGCGAACCAAAGGTATTTTTAAATAGCTGATAAGCCTGTTTTTGTAAGTAAAGAGAATCAAACCACATAAAATATGTTATATTCGGGAAAAAAGATGGATGCCATTTTTTACATACTAAATACAAAACGATACTAGTATATTAAATAAAAACACAACTCTCTCTCTCTCTCTCGTGTTGGATATGTAAATTCTTCATATGGACTTGTGTATTCCCAAGCAGCATGTGTCTTGCAACTACTATGATGAAGAGGAACTCGTAACTTTTTGTAACTTGTTTCCAATTCAAGTGCCTTTATATTTCATTTTCAAAGCTTAAACTAAAGATATACGACAGTTTTTATTGAAGTTCACGCATGAATCTTATTTGGCGAAAATGAATAGTGGCTAGCTTCCAAAACTCGGGATTGGTACTTTGTTATATTATAGAGTATGGTTCTTTGTTATATTATAGACTATGATTTTCTTGTAACCTTTCAAACAACTAGCGTTTCCTTTTGTTGGACGAATAGCCCTGCAAATGGAAAAACAAAACTTCTTTATTCGCAGCTGATATTTCTTCCAATTAAATAATCTCTTGGTGTATAAATTGTACTTTTCATTCCCAGTCATCCCCACAGTAATATTTAATCATGGAGAGAAGGAGGATTTGATTCAGAAATAATTCACAAATAAGGAAAGTAACAATACTAGATTTAATACCTTCACGCATTTACGGTTGAATATAAACACAGTGATTGAAAATGTTTTCCCATGAACAATTTTTTATTTCGATAGATCACATCAATGTATCAAAAAGACGAAATTTTGGCAAGATTTTGTGTATATTGCTATACGTTTTGGCTAACATTTTACTTAGAAATTATAAAACGTGAATATCTTTTGAACACATATATTTAAATTGTTTACATACAGAAAATCAACAGGTGAGTTTGAACACAAGATACACACAAAAGCAAACTCTCTCTCTCTCTCTCTTTGTCTGTGCGTATGTACATTAGTCAACTTTAATGGACACTCATTTGAAATTTATAAACGTTCAATCGGACATACATCTCCCTTTCAAGCATATACCGGTATATTATGGCGTCCCGTCTGAAGCACGACATTGATGATTGAAACATCTTGTAAATGTATAATTAGTCGAGATATTAAACTGAAACTTTACATATAATAAAAGATACATCACACGCGGTGAGCAGATCTATAATAAAAGATACATCACACGCGGTGAGCAGATCTACGTTCCTTTTCGAATGATAATAAAATATAATACATTAAATGACTAGTTGCATAATAATACATATCAAGCGACTAGAAGCTACGTTACAGAGAACTGAAAAAGTCAATGATATATTTTTTTGATATTTCAAACTGGCAATGAAATATTATTTTGATTATTTTGATATTTCAAACTGGCAATGTTGACTTCGCTTGCTCCTTTTACAAAAGATGCAACTGTTCTATTAGTCCTTTCTCAGATGTTGCAATGTTATTGTTTACAATGTCTCTGTTTCCTGTTTGATCTGGTTTCCTTTCCAGAAATAAAGGGTTCTGCTATGGCATGATGCACAAAACTGGAACTGTACTGCAAATTAACTGAAAATTGAAAAACAGATCATTTAATCAGTTATACTTTTGTGTGTGAAGGACACAAAAGGTTTCAAAAATTAAAAATAATTCCACGTGCATTTAAAGCGTGTTGCATCTCCAGAATCTCTGAGACTAAGTTTTTAGAACTTTACCTTTAATCGGCACCATATAGCCTTGATTGTGTGGATGTGCAGTTAAACACTAATACTTTCATATATTCAAAGATGAAAAATAGTGTACAAGATCTATATTAAAAGACACATAAAATGTAATAATGAAAGTTTGAGGGTTTTATTTCTTATTCTTTAATAGTTACTTTGAGAAGGCATTATGAATTGTAAGTAAGTTTGACCTCCGAAATCATGATCTGTATGCCAATATTACTTTCTTTCTTTCTTTCTTTCTTTAGTCTCCACCTGGAATAGGGTCCTACTAGATTGTGTCTATCAGTCAAAACATTTATTTTACCAAGTACTGGCATAACATTTGATTTACTCGCATTTTCTGGCTTTTTCCTTTCTCCTATGACAACACTGTAGAAAAAAGGCAATAACCAAAAGGGGAACTATGAACACAAGAATGGTAGACAATGCAAATACTACGACCAGGAGTTTCTTTTCATCTTTACTGGTACAATCTGAAATATATTTTAAAAAAACGGAAAATTAGTCGAGGTGTTATATTGGTGCATGTTCATTGATGTTTTCGAACATGAAAAAATCTCTTAAATTATATTCAGGATCTTATTGGTTTTAATTTGGTGAGAGATGATTTTAGCGGAAATACTATGGCATCAATAGCTAAAATATGAGCAATAAATGTATCAGTTTATTGCTTATGTCTGAATTTGTTTTCTCAGTTATATATATATATATATATATATATATATATATATATATATATATATATATATATGATCATATAGAAAATATTTGTGAAATTTCGACATAGAATGTAATTTATGTAGCTGGATATAGTATATTTTCTTTCAGCACTCTAAACGGTATTTATTCCACTCAAGCAGAATATATTATTCTATGTGGGAAAAAATATTGCATTCAGAAACTTGTTGAGAGAGAGAGAGAGAGAGAGACTTACTTATCAAATGTATTTGTACATCTATATTTGTCTGCCCTTCAGTGACCTGCGCACTAGCGAGCACACATCTGAACTTTCTGCGCAAGTCTGTTTCCTTTACATTAGAGATTGAAAGGTTTGCGCCACTGATAGAACCTCCTGACCTGTAATGTACAATACTTTTCGTCAGTATTGTTCTGTGTGTGCAGATTATAAATTAGAAAAGGAATATACATATAGTCCAAGTTGCAAATTGACTCGAAGGGTTTACCCTGTATGTGTACGCACACAAACCAATCGCTCTGAGCAGTTATATTTCTATATAAGATAAATCGAAGTCTTAAGTTTGTATCAATTTTCAGATCCTTGTTTTAGTAAGTTAGGATGGATAATAGGGGTGAAACGATTAATCGTTATATCGATGTATCGATACTTGTTCTATATCGATACCCATATCGATACAAGAGGGGAAGAATCGATACAAAACGATACTTACTCTATGCAAATTACTTTAATGTTCAGCAGTCGTGAATAATTATGAGTCATTTGCTTTACATTCTTTAAATCGAGAATTCATCTGAGACAGCCGTAGCAAGTACATGCACTCATTTCTGTCAGTAAAAAATAAAAGCCAGACCATTTTCCCCACGCTAGCGGTCCACATGGCCATGATCGCGCCCGCTTAATATGCAGCTACAACGCACTGAAATGAATTATACCCCCTTATTGGTTGACTGAAAATCAGATAAACAATAGGCGTAGTACATCATTTTCGGTCGACCAATGAGAGGGCCGTATTCCTTTCAGCTCGTTGCAATTGCATATTAAGCGGGCGCGATCATGGCCATGTCGACCGGTAGCGTGGGGAAAATGGTCTGGCATTCCTTAAAGGTGTGGTAGTAAGTCAAACTTTGTGTAGGCATACAAAGTTGAATGCCTGAGCTAAATATCGGTACCAAATTTATTACGCCACGTGAAGTGTAGCTTGAAATATCAGCGTTGATTCTTAAATAGGTCGCGTGAGAAGGGAGAGAAGTGTCCTCCCTTGTAGTATTATATAGTACAAGTATGACTGATAGATAAGTTGCAAGCAACAATACGAGACTCTGTGATATCAGGCATGTGCAACCTACGGCCCGCGACCTGGTTTTATCCGTTTATTTACATCATAGGGTGTGGCTTTAAAAATCGATTATCCGGCCCGCGGCCTAGAGGAAGTTGCACATGCATGCTTCGTATGACAATAAAAAGACAATTTTTGTATGTTGTTGTTCTTTTACTTGATTCCATTCATCTACTCACACTTAGGATGGCTATTTGTCCTGTTTTATACCTTACAGTCCGGTTTTCAGCTGGCCTGTCCCCTTCTTAACGTGGCCAATTTTGCGTGTGTGAAAAAGGAGTGTCCGGTATTCTTGAGTTTCGTCAGTGGCCACCCTACTCTCATTGTATATTGCGTTTAAATATGTCTCTGCACGCGACCGCTGTTAGGTGACGTCATCCTTGACAGCAAGAGATCTAAATCTGTATCAGATGCGCATCTGATACAAGACTTCATATCAACCTCGGGAAAATTAGCCTTAATCATGAGTTGTATAATGATGGGTACGTACATATATATAGGATGTTTACCTTGTGAAGAAAGTAACATTGTATCTGTTATCACGGATGGAAGAAGCGTCTATCCAGTTCTCTGATTTTTCATCCCGGATTAACCATTCCACCAGATTGAAGTCGCCATTGCTGCACCCAAAATACCCAACACAAGGAAACGCCACGTGTGCCCCGAGAGACTTAATATACAGATCCTCTGGATTGGGATATATTGCAAATGGACCTCTGGCAAGCTCATCACACGCTGAAATAAACAGGAAAGTTAACAATTACAAGATAAACTAAACTGTATTCTTAAAAGTAGGTCTACACCATGATAGAAGTTGAACTAGTATTCTAAACAGCGGGAAAGTTTATATAGAAAACTGTGAAAGGTGATTGGATTTTTATTTGAATAATGTTATGGTATCAGGTGTTTCCAGAGAAGTAAACTGCCAACAATATTAAGTAAACTAGGACCTGTATTTACATGCATCCTACATCACACATAGGGCATCCAAGGTGCAAGCAAGTCTTCATTTCAGTACGCCATCCCTGCTTGACATTATTTTATATCCAGTTCTTCTTTTTGTTTTACACCATGTTTTAAAATTGAACCTTGTACATAAAATGACAACGAAATATTGCAACAATATGCGAGACTACACAAAGTTTTTGGTGTTTGTACCATTTAACTCTCAGGCTCTCGTTGTTTCCAATAGCTTTTCCAAATATTGATTATATCCAAAATAAAGATAGTAAAGTAAGTTTTTTTTTTTTTTTTAGTTGTATCAGTTGTATTGTTTTGTTTCCAGTCTATACTCACCAACTACATTAACATTAAATTGTTGCTCCATGAAGCCATTGCTACCTTTAACAACACATTTATAAGATGTCTGATCGGAAACGTCTGCATTTTTTATCTCAAGCACTTGGCCATTTTCTATAATATCTGGCTTGTACTGGCTACACTGTACATCATTACATGGGAGATAATCCACCCACATGTTTATTGACTGATTCCATCTGTACCACGTGATAGTGTCGTATTTTGAACTGCAACATTCTAATGCCAAGTAGTGCCCAGCTCTGACATACTCCATCCGAATGACGTTTGGTGTAAGCATCTTTTCATCTAAAGGATTAACAAAATTATAATCAAGACAAGTATGGTAGTGGGATATTTCATGATAAACAATTTTATGAAAACACACACACACACACACACACACAAGCAAGAAAACAAGCAAACAAAAAGACACGAATACCCAGTGAAAGGTTTTAGTCCAGAACTTGTGCGTAATTAACAACTGTGAGCCAACATTTTCACCTATACTTACATTTGACAAGGAAAATTCCATTAGTTATAGCGAAAAATAAGGTTGCTTTCCTCGCTATGTCTCGATTTCACCAAATTTCTCAGAATGATTCCTGTTTCAGAGTTTATATTACCTTACTTATGATCCTTCTGAAAATATTGGGATTTTTCTCAGCGGTAAAAAAAGTTAAAAGGATGAAAATAAATTTGTAGTTTTAAAAGTTTACACTTAAGAATATTTATATTCTTGAACAAATTTAACTCCTAGATTAAACAAGTCTTTTTCTGAATGAACTAAATTGCATTTTTATCCATGATGACTGCTTTATGTTTCATTGCATTTTTATCTTTGATGACTGCTAAATGCTTGATTTCATTTTTATCCATGATGACTGCTAAATGTTTGATTGCATTTTAACCATGATGATTGCTAAATGTTTGATTGCATTTTAACCATGATGATTGCTAAATGTTTGATTGCATTTTTGTCCGTGATGACTGCTATACGTTTGATTGCATTTTTATCCATGATTACTGCTAAATGTTTGATGAAAATATAATTGTTGCCAAGCAAGCAGTAAGAAAGATCTTCAAAAACCTCAATTTGAGGAAGAAAAAGATATTAGTGAAACTGGGGCCTGAGCTAGCAACTGTCCCCACATACATAAATACATACATACATACATACATACATACATACATACATACATACATACATACATACATACATACATACTAGGGTGAAACGATACACCTCTGCCACGCATCGATACGATTCTCGATACACGGCCTACGATACGATACATTATCGATACACGTATCAAATTGATGTTCTTTTCATTTTTAGAAGGTCTGTCAATGCCATTTCAGACTGCTCCATTCGATCATATGCATGACTCATCCTGGTCACCACGCCCTTTGTTTTACATTGAATGAATATTTTGAAAAAATCTTATTACCAATTTCATGTCTTCACTTAAATTTTGTTGGGATTACGGTGTTATCTTCAAAACAGAACAAACAGTGCAATTTCCTTGTGCAAGGAAATTCTTATCTAGAACAAATCCGAGTGTGGGAACGGAGATGACTAATAGCCAAATCCTTCACATTGTACTTCATGCAGATGCAAATCAACTGCCGCGGCCACCGACATTTGTTGTCAGTGAAAAGGAAATAATTGACAACACCCACTCCCTTTTTATAAATTGACGAGGTGGCTATAACTCGTGTGGTTTAGAATATGCCTACTTGCCGATTCTGTGCTATTTTTTTTTAATCCGATCGCTGATTATATATATCAACGTAAAAGGAGATATTCCAAACTTATTCCCCATGTACGATTTAAGTACTTCACATATCATTTAATAGTCACTTTTGTGTGAAGTTTCTATATTGCTTTGTATCTATTTGGATAGAGTTTGGATGCCAATATTTCCGGTATGACACGCAGTGAACACCCTACAGTTAGTTATGATTGGTGGTTATTGCTTTACCCTGGACTTGAACAAACACTAACCACTAATTAGAACTGCATGTAACATATTTCACTGCGTGACACACCGGATGTGTAACCTTCAGTTCGATCCAAGTAGACAAGATGCGATGCAACAGATACATTTCGCGTAAAAGTGGTTATTAAATGATCAGTAAAGTACTTAAATCATACATGGAAGAAATCTGCAATGTCTTCTTTCCGTTGATATATGTTATCAGTGGCTGAAGATGCAGACGGGATAAACTAATTAGCATGGAATTGGGGCGGGAGAAGAGGGCGGATTTCGAACCACGTGAGTGAGTCACCTTGTGTTAATTTGTAGAAGGCGAGTGGGTGTTGTCAATAGCTTTTATATTTTACTGACAGAAATGAGTGCATGTACTTGCTACGGCTGTCTCAGATGAATTCTCAATTTAAATAATGAAAAGCAAATGACTAATAATTATTCACGACTGCTGAAGATTAAAATAACTTGCACAGAGTAAGTATCGTTTTGTATCGATTCTTCCTCTCTTGTATCGATATGGGTATCGATATAGAAAAAGCATCGATACATCGATATATCGATTAATCGTTTCACCCCTATGTGTGAGTTCATTTAACAACTGAACTTCATTTTTACAGGATTCACGAAGTCATGAAACTAAAAAATCGATTACACACTGTTTGAATGGTCATACCGAAGCCAAATCAATTAAGTCATCTTGTATTTCTGTTTAGGATATTTTCTTTTTGTTTAAAATAAATAAGTTGGGAACCCATTACCGTTTCTTTTCTCCTCATTTATTAACATTAAAGCATTCTCCTTTACCAAATTGTCCTCCATTAATCAACCTATCTTGAGGTCCACAACCTTCTTGATCTGCCCACTTGTATCAGCAAGTGTTGCTTTTAAATCTCCTCTCAACTATATGTATTAAGCTGCTATTTCTGTTTGAATCACCCCGTGATTAAGTCCTAGAACTTCTCCTCTGCTTTATTTCTCATCCCAAATCAATTCTTTCAAATCAAAAAATTTTCATGAGGAAGATTTTTCACGAAGTCATTAAAATAAACCATCAGACATGATAATATCAGATTCCTTTACAATATACGTACTGTCAATGAGCAAATCATGTAAACTTGTATCAACCAAATCTAGCAAATTCGCGAAAATTGATAACGCCAAAAATATCGTGCGATTTTCGCTTTATTAATTATCCCCTCCATACATCTTAAATATCCTCACTCTCAATCGTGTTTCATAATTCTTCCTTTTCACTCTTTATTCAAGTGAGAAAATACAGAATGAAATCTGCCTTTGAGTATATGACATTCTATCTTCAAAATGAATCATCCTCCTATTTGCAACTTCTCGGTTAATCCTACCGATCATGCTTCGAATGTATGCCGACAGCTGCCATTAGGACCACTTCGGCTATTTACGAAACAAGGAGTGACCGAGAAGTTGCGAATACATGGAACTATTATTTCACTCGCAACTTCTTGATCAATCATACGGTCAGTCCAATTGTAAACATAGCCGCGGTGCCAAGAAATTTCCGGCTAGCAAAATGTATAATTTTGTTTCTGAAAATTATTATACCAACATAAATCCGAGGTTTATTTTTGTTTCTCAGAAATAGCCGGAAGCCGGGGTGGTCCGAATGTCCTCATCCAGTCCCCACTTTGTTGTAATATAGCCTTACCGTCCGTCTCGCTCCTGATGTTCGGACATATCCTACACTGGCATCCTGTCACGATGAAAATGGAAAGAATCAGACAGGCTGCTCCGCTATAATCCATTTGCTTCTTTTTATGTTGATTACAAGTCTGAAATGGTAAAGATATACACATACGTTGTCAAATGCATATATGTAAAGGTATACAAAATTAAATAATCGTGTGACCTTGTGTCATGTTGTATAAGGGGTGACTAACTTCCTCTAATAGGATACTTATCGTGCTATATATGTATATATCTCTTCTGAAAAAATTATAAAGTACGAAAACTTGATTGAAATTGTATATCTGTGTTAGTCTTATCACTGAACTGTACTTAAAATAGAGATTACTTAAGGTTGCCATAAAATACGTATAAAGCAAGCTTTGATCGATCCAGACTTAGAAAACCTATTGACACAGTCAGCAGCGTCATTACTAAATTTAAATCTGTCTATGTAAGTATAACACTGAGTCATTCTTATCGATATGATCCATTACACGCAATCAGAAGGGTGTAGGTTCGAATCCTGTTCAGATCAGACAGGGCTGCCCGCCACGGTGTGTCTCTGGTAAAGGCACTTTACTACATTTAATGTGTTGATGTGCCAGTAATTATGAATTAATATAGTAGCCCATTTTCCAAGAAGCTCTAAAGCTGTTGGTTATCCACCCTTCAAATAGAGCTGAGAAAGGCGAATATCAAGCTGTAAATTCATAGTATTGAAGATAATTAGCAGATAATGTTTCCAAACAAAATTCTTATGTGTGATGTGACCTCAGAACAAGAGCAGTTTCACTTTTATGTTGCAATTATGAGCAATGCAGATTAATATCCTCACTCTTTTCTTAACTTTCTTTTGCCGTGAAAGTAGGCGTCCCACTTAAATAATACAATTGTTCCAACGCCCTTGTATGTGGATATGAATCAGATTTATTTCGGAGAATTTCATAGTATGTATTTCTAGCTGTATATAAACAATGTAGCAGCATTGAGACTAGACAATGTTGGAAGTTGGTGTGTGTGTGTGGTTTCTGATGAAGGTTTTGGACCCCACCCCATTCCAAACAGGTTTAAATAACCATTTCATACATACGTTTTGAAACTGAATATATCACACCATGAAATATAACACAAGAAGAGACTCCAAAATCAAATTAAACATACTTTTATATTAATACTTGTAATATAAATAATATCAGTTCTCATCTTTTTTAAAAAAACATTATTATGTTCCTTTTATTTCTTTCATTTTTTAAAAAGCTGAAACCTCATACGAGACAACGAGAAAAGATAAAGAAGCCCAATCCAGAATGTTGGTTGCAAAGTATAATCCCATTTCAGACTGGTCCTGAAACTTGGACTTTGATTATCGGAATTTCGATACTAGCTAAAATAGCACGAATGCTCCCTCCCCCGTCCCCGTCCCCGTCCCCGTCCCCATCCCCGGCATTCGATCTCGTAACAGGTTCTTGTATAGTGTTCAAACTTTGAGAAAGCTGCAACTACAGTGATACTTGTCTACAAAAGATGCTAAAGTGGTAACATATATTTGAACTAAATGGACAGGTGTTCTCTAAACAGAAGTTAAAATGATAATAAAATAAACAAATTAATCAATCTTGTTCTTTATGACAGGTGTACGTATTATGGAGTTGTATTATGGAGTTGTCCGCTAGGACAGGTCCACTGTATTTAATAACTTACAACAGCTGTTTTAGTCTGTACTCTCTCTCTCTCTCTCTCTCTCTCTCTCTCTCTCTCTCTCTCTCTCTCTCTCTCTCTCTCTCTCTCTCTCTCTCTCTCTCTCTCTCTCACAAATCTATTTTTCTTATAACAGAATAGAAAAAGAATATGTCAAGTTGCAATGCATCAAATTGTTCAGATTGTGAGAATAGGAACCTTGAGAGACAAATAAGTTAAAACTAGAAAACATGATATTGAGAAATGAGATATTGGATAAAAAAAATTATGTTAACATCTTTGCTTGCTACAAACACATTATTACTCCCTAGGTTGGTTAGTGTAATAATAATAATAATAATAATAATAATAATAATAATAATAATAATAATAATAATAATAATATTATTATTATTATTACGACAATCAATTAAGGCATGTAGGTTTTATCGAATTAAAATATATTTAAAATTATTCTTGATATTTGGCACTCGATAAAGCTACATGGTCCATACTATATGTATTGACATCAACTAATCATGTTTGAATTATTTTGAGTAATGGACGTTTGAAATGAAACCTTTTATGTGTGTATGTTAATAATTATATGAAGTAAAGATAATATACGAAATTTAACTTATTAAATTGAAAAATATGTGAAAATAAACTTCTTGTAATATTGCACTCTTATAAGACATTTTCGATAGAACTACACGCTCCATACATACAATTGACTATTATTATTTTCGTTTGAATTATTTTGAGTAATACCGGTAAACGTTTGAAATGAAACCATGTATGTATGCATGTAAATGGTTTTTATGAAGTAAGGTGCATATAAGAACAATGCAAGTCGAATTCAAAAGAAGGGGGAGAGGAGAACTTTTAAGAGAAAAGTGATCTGAATAAAAGACCCCCGTATACAGTGTCTGTACTAACATAACCCGTCTCCCTTATCAACAATATACATTTGTTCGTGATACGGTCTTAATTCTGGTAATATTTGCTCTCACTTAGTGTAAAAAAAAGGCCCAATGTTAGAAAGCTTAATTCAACTTACCTAAAGGCTGACTCAGTGAAATACAGGACACAAATCAAGATTTTTACCGAACGATTTACTTCATGAAACTTTCAGAGTGAACTATTTGAGTATACGAATTCATATAGAAAAGCGGAAATTCAATGAGTTAAGCGGCGCGAAGACAAATATAGAACTAGTCTCGTGAAAATTCTCCAGTGTGCTATTTTTAGTCTTGATAACTCTAAGTAGGCGTTGTATTAGTATTGATGATCTACAACAGTCCAATCAGAACAACCTTGTCTCTTTCCGGTGCGAGCCGACTAATTTCGACTCTCTGAAAGAGACTCGAAGATGATCGTAGTGGTAATTCCCAAATTGTTAAGGTTTTGGCGGACATACATGATACGTATTCATGCAACTTTTTAGTGAACAAATTGAATAAATTATTCGGATTCATTATATTCAAACCACTTCTTACGTTGCTATTAGTAATGACACGTCATCGAGTTGTTGTGATGTCACTGAAAGTATAATGATGTTATAGCAACCGCGGGCTTGATGGAAGTTCTAAATGGTTACAATTTATATCCGATGCGTATTTTCTAGCATGCGATGGAAAAGACCGAGAACATTCCGAGTTAGAACAGGCCTAACCATTCGGAATATCATCGTCTCTTTCCGATGCTAGTCTAATAACTTCCATTCTCTGAAAGAGACTCGGTAGTAACCGTAGTGATACTTCCCAGACTGTTAGGGCTTTGGTGGAAGAACATCAGGCAAGATGTGCGAGAGCAAATTCTTATAAAATGATACGTGTTTTAAACAACACTCGACGACTTTTGAACAATATATGGAAGACCTGTACTTTTAACTGTTAATGTTATTCATGCAACTTTGTAACTAAAAAATTGAAGAAATTGTTCGGTTTCAATAGCCTGAAACTGTTGCGTATGTTGATGTTAGTGACGACACGTCATTTAGTCATTGTGACGTCAATAAAGTTATTATGATGTAATAACAACCATGGGCTTGAGGGCAGTTAAAATGGCAATTCGAGGTGTTTTTTAGTATGCGATGGAAAATGCCGAGGACGTTCTGATTGCATTATAAGCAATCGGAACACCTAGTGGCTTTTCTACAAAACTCATCACGCAAATACTCACGATCCTCACAGCTCATACCTTTTCAGAATATATCGCTGTCTTACGGCTTTTCTGACCCCTGAGTCATCTAAACCTTAGTTCATTTTCTTCGCGCATTTGTACACGAGCACGTTGACTAGATCCTACTCGACTTTTCTTAACACAGATTAAATCCAATAAAAGAACAAGAATAAAAGAACCAGTCTGTGGATGGCGGCTCAGATACGCTTCGTGTGATGTAATCGATGTAGTATGACGTTTGTGCGTGGTACCTTGGAAGATAATAAGTCCTGTGCTCCATCACTACAGGTAAAGAATCCCAAAATCTGCCCATTCTGCACAAAAATCATTGCAGAGAAAAGACAGCAGCAAATCGAGTCAAAATTGAGTGTGATGCAATTATCAAAGCAGACTTTTTTTCTCCAGGTGGTATTTCATCACCAAAATTAGGGTGCAAGGAACAGTTTTTTGGGGGGCACAAATTTGATGCCGCCTCAACCTGCCTAATACAGAATTTCACAAGAAACAGAGTACACCAGTGAGGCCAAAAGGTCCATATTTTTGGATAGCTATGATAAATCACAACATAAAAATACCATTCATATGCCCTAACAAATCTCATAGCGAAACAAGTTTATACACCCCAGCTCCGAATTCACAAATGCAGTTTTCATGTAAGAAGGTCATTTTTGACACAAAGTGATGCTCACAATGCAAGTAAAAACCCTTTCCCTATGTGATAATTTTGAAAAACATTGTGTACTAAACAGCTTGATGCAATTCAAAATAGTTGCCATCCAGGCCATTTTTGAGACATTCTACTTGCATTGAACCCAACGTGTCTACTGCTATTGGTGGCTAGATCTGCTCCCTAGCCGACTATTGGTATTTCACTGTCTAGATACTGTGAAGTAGCTGTGGAAGGTATACATGCCTCACATCAATTTCAAGAACAGGATGTAGTTCAATATCACTAATTGAAACATTGTAAAAACGTGTCAAGTTTGAAATTGTAACGCTGGGAAGGGTTATTGTAAAGGCAATTTACCACCTCGGATAGTATCAAATTCTTCCAACTTGTTGTTCCCCAGAAATTCAGGACACATGTACTTAGTGTGACGTACGAGTCTGGTATGGCAGGTCACTTAGGTTGGAAAAAAACAAAAAACCACAACTGTCGATCGTGCTATGTCTGCCATAAAAGAGTTGAACAAGGGGTAATGAATGTAGTATGTACTGCGGTCATCGAAGACGAGTCGGGTAGTGAACTAAAAGTAGACCCTAGTACAGAAATTCCCCTATAATGCTCCCCCCCCCCCCCTCGGGTGGGGGTGGTGTGGAAAAAGAAGGAGTAGATAAGTCCCATCGTGTGCTCTGAGTTACCCTAAGGTCAGCGTCGACAAATCGGTAAGATCCTAAATAGATATCTAGATGTATTTACGGACAGACCAGGTCATACTGGGTTAATAAAGCATGAAATAATCTTAAGGACCTCAGCGACAATCAGAATTAAAGGCTATCCAATACCCTTTAATGCACGGGAGACAATCAACAAGGAAGTAAGAAAACTGCTGGGAGTGATTGAACCCTCAAACTCGTCGTATTCGTCCTACGTAGTGTTGGTCAGAACGAAAGATAGAACAAACCATTTTTGCATAGACTTTCCTCAACCAAATAAAATCACCGTGTTTGATGCGGTACAGATGACATATTGTTACGGAATCAAGCCTCTTTTACTTTTTTTTATAATAATTTAATTTACTAATTTATGATCTCTGTTTTTTTTTTGTTTGTCTAAACAAAGGTTAGTATATCAGTATACATACGACTACTGCTTGATCAATAAGTGGTCACATGATCAATTGCGCGCGAAAGGAGCTTTTAGCTGTGTATTTTGGAAATTAACATTGTAAGGTCACACGCTGGAAATATCACGTGATTTTGTCTAGCGCAGATAACCTAGATTCAGTGTACTTTTGTTTCATTATGAATAACAACTTGTTGACTGTTAATTCCAGTATAAAATAGCATTCTTGAGAATTAAATTGTGTTTACTTGAAGTAAATACATTCTAAAGGCTTCTAATGCTGACAGGAACTGCGTTGTGGATTTATTTGATTCTGCGCACTAGTGGTGTATAAATAGCAGATAGTCCAGTGATAAGTCATTCTTTACAATTGCTTGAAAGAAGAGAGGTTATTGAAATTATTCAGTTCAGTGTGGAATTTATTTAATTAGTAATTCATCTGAATTACTATACAGCTCCGTGGAATTATCGGACATTATTCTAAAACTTGTGAGATTCCAGACTTGCAAGGATTATTTTGGATTTAATCAGAACTTGTCAACGACAGCACAGTACAGGTTATTTTCATTCGGAATACCACATCCGGATTACTCGGATTAACATCAGGAAGTGAACTTTAAAACAATTTAGGACTTTTTAGGATATTCTATACTGTAAGTTATTTTAATTCTTTCACTTTGATTGTTTGTTGAATTATTTTAATTCTTTTAATATTTTAGGAAATTAAAGATTTTCATTTTTATCTTGAAAGCTTGTTTGTGTCTTTTATTCTGTTACATTACCCCTAGAGTCGTAACAGGATAAATTGGGGGCTCGTATTACGGGATTAGAAATTAGAATAATTTCGGGATCCGAATTTAAATATTTTGAAATTTAGATTTAATTAAATATTTTCGAAGTTTTAATATTTCAGAGATTTTGATACTTCGGAAAGTTTTCTTTTTGGGATTTGAATTTCATTGTTTGAAATTTTAGTGGTTTTTTGATTTCCAGATTAAGAAATAAAGAGAAACTAACAGGCTTTCATAATGACATCCAGGGTAGAGAGTTTCTTAGCTGATCCTACCCAGGAGAAATTTGAGTCCTTAAAGAAGGACGAATTACTTGAAATTGCTCAACATTATAGTCTTACTGAAGCGAAGGCTTCCATGTTGAAGCAGGATATTAGAAGTATCTTGATTCAATATTTGGTACAATCAGGTATTTTTGAAGAGGGGGTTTCAAGTGTTAAGAAAAAATCTCCGTCTGGTTTGGGAAAGAAATTACAGATAGCTAAGGACATAGAGATTGAAAAGATCAAACTTCAATGGGAACAGATGCAGATGCAGGAAAGAAGGGAAGATAGGGAAAGGGAGGAAAAGGAAAAGATTAGGGAAAGGGAGGAAAAGGAAAAGATTAGGGAAAGGGAGGAAAGGGAAAGACAAGAAAGAAGGGAAGATAAATTAAGAGATATTGAAAGAGAAATTCAGAAGGAATTAAGAGAAAGGGAAGATAAATTAAGAGAGGGAGAAATTCAGAAAGAATTAAGAGATAGGGAGGATAAAGTAAGAGAGGGATAAATTAAGAGATAATGAGGAAAGAGAGAGAGACAAAGTTAGAGAATTTGAGAATCAAAATTCTGATAGAGAATTCAGATTAAGGCAATTAGAATTGACCAACAAAGGGCACTCTCATGGCAATCAGGGTTCATACTTTGATTTGGCCAAACATTTGAGACAGGTTCCCCTTTTAGAGAAAAGGAGATAGACAACTATTTTCTCAGTTTTTAGAAAATTGCCGAGAATCTGGAATGGCCAAAAGAGAAGTGGACCTCATTATTGCAGAGTGTGTTAACTGGCAAAGCTAGTGATGTTTATACTGCACTCTCATCTGAACAATCTGCTGATTATGAAGTGGTCAAAGAATACATTTTAAGAGCTTATGAGTTGGTACCTGAAACTCATCGTCAAAACTTTAGAGAATGTAAAAAGGAAACAAATCAAACTCGTGTAGAATTTGCTTGGGAAAAGAAACGTTTGTTTACAAGATGGTGTACATCTAAGAAGGTTGAAGGCAATTATGATAATCTTGAACAACTGGTATTGATTGAAGATTTCAAGAATTGTGTCAGTGATAATATTAAGGTGTATCTTAATGAGAAAGGAGTTGAGACTTTAGAAAAGGCAGCCATCACAGCTGATGAATATTCTTCAATACACAAGGTTCCATTGACAACTAAAACTTTTCCTCAACAATCTTACGTTAAGAAATTATTTCAAACTCGTTCGAGTAATTTCAGACCTCAGGGTGATGTGATTGTAAAGAATCAAAATTCTGATAGGGAATATCAGAAAACCTTATCTCTGCCCACGTGTTCATGTTGTAAGATGAAGGGACACGTTATTTCTGATTGTTTAAAGTTGCAATTTAGGCCTCAGAATTATAATAGAGCAGTTCCAAATGCTCTAGTTATTAAGAAGTCAAGGTCAGGGTCATTTATCAATGATGATGAGATTTGTTTGTAGGCTAGCTTACCTCAGTCTGATTTTATAATGAAGAATTACGAACCATTCATGTCGAAGGGTTCTGTGTCACTTGTTGGTGACTTGGATAAGGCTACTCCTATTAAGATATTAAGAGATACAGGAGCTTCTCAGAGTCTATTGTTAGATAGTACTTTGCCGTTTTCTGAGAAGTCTTCTACTAGTGAAAGTGTATTAATACAGGGGGTAGATTATGGATATGTTAATGTCCCTCTTCATTGTGTTAATTTGTCATCAGACTTAGTTTTGGGACCTGTGACCATAGGAGCAGTGGCTTCTTTGCCTATTAAGGGCATCCATTTATTAGTAGGTAATGACCTAGCTAAAGATAAGGTTGTGGTTAATCCACTTGTAACTAACAAGCTTAGTATGGATCAAAGAGTTGATCATATTGAAGTAGAAATCCCTGGTTTAAATCCAGCTTGTGAAGTTACTAGAGCTATGGCAAAGTATGCTCTTGAGAATATTGTTGTTGAACAGGATGTATTTTCTTTAGCGGACACCTTTGTGGGTCAGGCTTTTCATGAGGTCACTTCTGCTCCTCAATCTAGTATTGATAGTGATACTCTTTCAACTACTATGTCTCATAAAAATAGTCAGGGTGTAATAAGACAAGCACTAGATGTCTTACAACAGGGAGGTTCGGATATCTCCTGTTTGTTTCAGGGGGCTATGACTGAAACTGAAGCAACGCAAGGAGGTGCTTGTTACTTCTTGACGAGTGAAGTCCTTGAACGGAAACAGAGATTGCTTAGAGTAATTGCTGGTGATGAGTGGTCAGTTGGTAAAATAGTAGTTCCTAGATACTATCGTCAGGAATTACTTAGTGTAGTCCATGAAATGTCGTTGTCTGGTCGTTTAGGAATAAATGAGACGATGTTAGGCAACCAATACTTGTCGGCGAAGTGTGCGTCTACAAGTTTTATAAAAGCTATTCCTTTGTGGAATATTAAAACTGAGACCATACTGAGAGTTTTGGTCGGGTTCTTCACACTGTTTGGTCTTCTGAAGCTGATACTATATCAGACTTTAGAACGAATTATTGTAACATATTGTTATGAGATGGTATATAATTGGGAATTGTTGTGGAACAGGAAGGGAGTAGGTTGAAGGTCTCCAATTATTGTTGTTTGCTGCGAGGGGTCAGTATAGGAGTTTTTAGTCAGATAATAGAGTATCATCATCATCAGTAGCAGTAATAGTAGTATGCTACTGTATGTTTCTCTGGAAATTATGACATCTTAACCGAACTGTTTTAGTTCCCATGACGGATCCCAAGTGAATAGCAAATCCAATACAGTGTTGCTCAAATACAGTCGCTTTTCTGTATCACATTGAAAACCGTGTCTATACAGGAATAACTCCTCAAGACATTTGGATTCTGCAACATATCTAATTGTTTTCAATATAAAGTGTAACATATTTTACACTGTAAAAAAATCGTAGGTGCCCAATTCAAAATTGAAAATCGCAACTCCCGGAAAACATAGTCGCTACTACAGTGTAGCAGTAGTAGTAGTAGTGGTATAACCACTGCTGCCAGCTCTACCATTATCACTTTAATTGCTACAGCTGTTGTTAAATTAGTCGTACCATGAAAGGTCATAATTGATAGTAATTATTGCGTGCCTTTTTTTCATGACTTCCACTTGAATGTCTGCAATGCGCCCCCATTGTTTTTTTTTTTTTTTTTGTATACATGTCATCTCACAATTTCGCTCAGTAAAGTCACAATGAAAGAATATTTTCAATATTGAGATCTAATTCTGAAATCAAAAATTCCTCCTGACCGATAAACATCGGAATTCTTGTAGACTATTAATACTGAAGAATGACCATGACGAAATATATTTAGTATGTATGTAATGTACTTATTGACACCTTACCAACTGTGATTAAACATCTAAGCCTAACAAAACAAATTAAAAATAGTATATTGATAAAATCTTAAGGTCATATGTGTGATTGCCTTGTTTAGCGTATCAAATGACTAGTATGTATACGAATATGTTTCCAGTAGTCATGACTCTAGGTCTTAAAAATATGTAACAGAAACAAAGTGAAACCAACAATGTAAGTACCAACAAGCAATTTATTTTAAGACGATTAAAGTGAAAATTCAAAAGACACTTACAAAAACGTGAATTAAAGTCAAAATAATCCTAAGTGTCCTAATCACAAGTTCAAAAATATATAATGTTCTGAATGAATTCCATTAGCCTTTAATGTCCTGATGTACCGCACGTCTTGAATGTCCTGATGTACCACAATAATGTAATCCAGAATGTTTTGAATTAATTCACATAAATCCCAAACTACTGTATTAATCCAAAATTGAGTGAGTATTTTAGTATTTCCAATGAATATTTTAAATAAATAATTCCTCTCAAATTATATCTGATTTCAATAACACAACTAAAATAAATTTCTTACAGACTGATCTTTTAGAATCGAAATTCTAGAATATGAATGAATTTGTTTACCAAAATCTGTAGATAAATTCACATGCCTACATGACCTATGTCAAATCACAACATGAGTAATTCTAGTGGAATATTACTTTGTGTACCTGACTTTTATCACAACAAGACATGGAAGTAACAGTCCAGCTGCTAACAAAATCGGCCTTGAACTCAAATGCTATGTAAACATGTTGTTTACAAAATTACCACAATCCGACTAAAGTACAACTTACAATCATGGACACATATTATAAATTCAATATACATAACACTAGTACAGGCATAAAGTTGACTTGGAAGTAGAACAATTTACTAAGATGTATATATATATATATATATATATATATATATATATATATATATATATGTTTCCAATACAGATATAAAGTTTACTTTCAGGCAGAACAATTTATTGGTATGTATATGAATATGTTTCCAGTACATGTATAAAGTTTACTTTCCAGCAGAACAATTTATTAGTATGTATATGAATATGTTTCCAGTACAGGTATAAAGTTACTTTCCAGCAGAACATTTTAATTTAATCAGCGTATCTCTGAGTTTCATAGTTATATTGAATTTATTTTCTTTCCTACAATTATGAACTGTGTCTGCACTGCAGGAACAAGTAAATGCTTCTTGAATTAAATTCAACATCCCATACTAAAAATATATTCTATACAGATGTTTCCTTACTTAATATTCAGTGACCAGTGCAAATAAGGGGAATAACAAGACTCCAGCAGTCTTTTTTGGTACAGGCTTTCAACTTTAGAAAACATAATTTCTCCTTTTGTGGTTTTTCTGATGCTGCTTCATTGTTAACTTAGATTCCATCTGTATACTGTATATTTTAGAAAGTCCTCTGAATATGTTCACGTTCCAATGTCTTATTTTGGAATAGACTCTCGTTCATTAGTCATACGTTTCTTGCTGCAATACCTTTCTCATTTATTTGAAGTGTAACACTTGTTGGTTTTTATTTCCATCTGATTAATTATATTTTACCTTTGATTCTTGTTTTATAGATTTCAATTCAATCGTTTTGTTTAGCTCCATTTAGGCCTGGATGCTTATCCAAAGTTAGTTTTAGCCGCTGTGGATCAGTGGTTAACGTGCCGGATTCGCGACAAGGAGGGTGCGGATTCGAATTCCGCTCTCGGAACAACCCGGGTCGGTTGCCCTGGACAGGGCAGTTTACTCCATCGTTCTGGCACGACCAGTGGCGTAGCGAGGCAAAGTGCCGCCCAGGGCCAACTACCAAAATTATGCCCCCACTTCATTCCTATTATTTATGATATATACGGTACTCTTACCAAATTGCCGCACCCTAGAAAGTGCCGCCCGGGGCCACCGCCCCCTTCACCCCCCCCCTTCCCTCAACGTCACTGGGCACGACATAAACTTCCTACGTTGATATGCCGTTAAACACGAAGCAATCAAAGTGGGCTTGTCCCATCTGATAGGGTCTTTAGATACAGAATTGATGTTTCGGAAGTAGACATCAAAGTTGGTTTGTTCTATCAGATATGGTCTTTAGCTACAGAATTGATGTTTCGGAAGTAGCCATCAAAGTGGGTTTGTGCTATCAGATATGGTCTTTGGCTACAGAATTGGTGTTTAGAAAGTAGCCATCAAAATGGGTTTGTCCTATCCGATATGGTCTTTGGCTACAGAATTGGTGTTTAGAAAGTAGCCATCAAAATGAGTTTGTCCTATCAGATATGGTCTTTGGCTACAGAATTGGTGTTAGGAAGTAGCCATCAAAGTGGGCTTTTCCCATCTGATAGGGTCTTTGGATACAGAATTGATGTTTCAGAAGGTGCCATCAAAGTGGGTTTGTCCTATCAGATATGGTCTTTGGCTACAGAATTGGTGTTTAGGAAGTAGCCATCAAAGTAGGCTTGTCCCATCTGATGGGGTCTTTAGCTACAGAATTGATGTTTCGGAAGTAGACATCAAAGTGGGTTTGTTCTATCAGATATGGTGTTTGGATACAGAATTGATGTTTCGGAAGTAGCCATCAAAGTGGGTTTGTTCTATCAGACCCTATCTTTTTTTTTGTATGCACAAAGTTGGTTTGAAATATTCTTCTTCTTTTTTTTTTTTAAACCGAACTATTTTGATCCCTCATTTAGGTCTCATCAGGTGATGGTACCAAATTAAAAATATTACTTAAACTTGATACAGATGTCCCCGCTATTGTTATTGTTTTTTTATTTATGTTTTTTTTTTTTTTTGGTTGGTTCTTTATTTTTGTAATTTTCTTTTTTTAAAAACTTATAGCATGTTTGTATAAACACAAGCTCTTATAAATGTTTTTAAAACTTTCATTCATTTTTAATTACTGTCAATATATAGAGCAGCATAGTCAATTACACATCCTTGACTGGCTATGTGTATTTAGCAGCATAGTCAATTACACATCCTTGGCTGGCTTTGTGTATTTAGCAGCATAGTCAATTACACATCCTTGGCTGGCTATGTGTGTTTAGCAGCATAGTCAATTACACATCCTTGGCTGACTATGTGTATTTAGCAGCATAGTCAATTACACATCCTTGGCTGGCTATGTGTGTTTAGCAGCATAGTTAATTACACATCCTTGGCTGACTATGTGTGGTTAGATCTTAGGAGTCATATATAAATGTATTTATAGTTGGATTTCACAACATTAACATAACTATAATGAGCTTTTATACTGACATTATTCACAGACTCGTACATAAGATATACAGGAAATTAAAATATAAACCATGCATGCAAACATCAAAACATATCATATGCTGAGACTCATGCTTATTAAGAATTGCTAAATTTCATACATACAATATTGAATACTGAGACTCGTACAGTAATAAAACTTGACAAATTTCATTACATACATAAAATACTGAGACTCGTACAGCAATAAAACTTGACAAATTACATACATACAATACTGAGACTCGTACAGCAATAAAACTTGACAAATTACATACATACAATACTGAGACTCATACAGTAATAAAACTTGACAAATTTCATTACATACATACAATACTGAGACTCGTACAGGAATAAAACTTGACAAATTTCATTTCATACATACAATACTGAGACTCGTACAGCAATAAAGCTTGACAAATTACATACATACAATACTGAAACTCATACAGTAATAAAACTTGACAAATGTCATTACATACATACAATAGTGAGACTCGTACAGCAATAAAACTTGACAAATTACATACAATACTGAGACTCGTACAGCAATAAAACTTGACAAATTTCATTACATACATACAATACTGAGACTCATACAGCAATAAAACTTGACAAATCACATACATAAAATACTGAGACTCGTACAGCAATAAAACTTGACAAATCACATACATACAATACTGAGACTCGTACAGCAATAAAACTTGACAAATTTCATTACATACATACAATACTGAGACTCATACAGCAATAAAACTTGACAAATTACATACATACAATACTGAGACTCGTACAGCAATAAAACTTGACAAATTACATACAATACTGAGACTCGTACAGCAATAAAACTTGACAAATTACATACATACAATACTGAGACTCGTACAGCAATAAAACTTGACAAATTACATACATACAATACTGAGACTCGTACAGCAATAAAACTTGACAAATTACATACATAAAATACTGAGACTCGTACAGCAATAAAACTTGACAAATGTCATTACATGCATAAAAAGCTTGGACTCGTACAACTCTAAATTTTGACAAATTACATTACATACATAAAATGATAATGAGCATTATAAACTACAAGTACAATATAAAGGATCTATGAGGTAAATTACACACATGATATATAACATATCTTAATTGTGTAACATTACACGAAACATGCACATGCAGTCATTTAAAATGTATCTGATATAAATGCTTCTAAGTCATACTTATTTTTATGTAAATAAAGCATAACTTATAATTAATAGAAAGCAGGAGTATTACTGTTTGTAACTTTGACAGCTTTTTAACATAGTTCATCATTGATAAATGCAGATATGCGTCTCCCTGGCCCTATAGTATATTATTGATAAATGCAGATATGCGTCTCCCTGGCCCTATAGTATATCATTGATAAATGCAGATATGCATCTCCCTGGCCCTATAGTATATTATTGATAAATGCAGATATGCATCTCCCTGGCCCTATAGTATATCATTGATAAATGCAGATATGCGTCTCCCTGGCCCTATAGTATATCATTGATAAACGCAGATATGCGTCTCCCTGGCCCTATAGTATATCATTGATAAATGCAGATATGCGTCTCCCTGGCCCTATAGTATATCATTGATAAATGCAAATATTCGTCTCCCTGACCCTATAGTAAATCATTGATAAATGCAGATATGCGTCTCCCTGACCCTATAGTAAATCATTGATAAATGCAGATATGGGTCTCCCTGGCCCTATAGTATATTACTGATAAATGCAGATATGCATCTCTCTGACCCTATAGTAAATCATTGATAAATGCAGATATGCGTCTCCCTGACCCTATAGTATATCATTGATAAATGCAGATATGCGTCTCCCTGGCCCTATAGTATATTATTGATAAATGCAGATATTCGTCTCTCTGGCCCTTACGAAGCTGTTTGAAAGAGCAGTAAGGTCTGTAATTATTTTTGGTGAAAAAGACAGATATCAATTTATCATAAGTTTCACACCTTAGTCTGGCCCATCTTTAACTGACTGCCGGAAAAAGATTGAAGCTGTTCTTTACTGTTAGACGTTGATATTATAGGGATTCTATCCCATCCTTTTACACCTTTGGTTCTGTAAAACCCAACAAATAGTTAACCTTTTTTAGCCAATAGAAATGGAGCAGCTGGGTGTGTAAGCGGAGTGATGAGGGTCCATCATTGGCTACAGACGAATAAACATCTGTAATTTTTAATATATATATATATATATATATATATATATATATATATATATATATATATATATATATATATAGAGAGAGAGAGAGAGAGAGAGAGAGAGAGAGAGAGAGAGAAACCTCAATTCCAAATTATTTCTTCAAAATAATTGTTTGTTTTTTAGGGAAAATACCCAAACACCAAAGCAGGGAGGACAGGGATTAACATACATAAAAGCCTTTATTATTAGAAAAATGAGGGGCATCCCTAAAGCTGTAACCAGTTACGTGCTGGGAAGGAGCTGCGGGGTGTCCACAAATCAAATAAAGAGGGAAGCTAGGCTAGAGGTGGTTTGGTATAAAATACTAGAGGGTTGCATGAAGAACGCTAACTCTAGTGGGCAAATAATATCGACGTTAAATGACTGTTTTCACATGATTCTATTCGAAAGTTGTAACTGCATGCATATGGCGGGGATCATGGCAGAGCCCGGATATTGTGGTTATTTGTACAAGTTTTTCTTACTGATTCCACCGACCAGTTTTAACGGGTAATTTATGGATTGACGGGTAATTTATGGATTGACGTTCCAAAAAATGTCAATACAGATAAGTATACTTTGTTAGGGAATTTGATTAAATATTCTTCCAATTGGATATCCGTTTTATAACTTTTAAAATTCTGTTCTTGGACGATTTTTCTATAACAGATAACCAATCTTGTTTGTGTTGATCTAAGAGGACGGTTTTAATATAATTCCTTATGGCACTAATGTTATCATTTATATTATTAACCATACATTATATCATCCTATCTTTTGAAGAATTGTCTTTATTTGTGTTATCCATTTATGGTCTAAAAGGCCAAAATTAACATCTAAGCGCATCATTCTATATGTCATACTTAATTTATTTTCTTTTCCATTGATAAGCGATAACCCAAAGTACATCATGCGCATATTGATACTGAGGTGTAGTGGATGCCGACCTAATTCTGCATGTGATATATAGACGGGAGTACTTGTTCGGAAATTTGTTATTTCTGTAGAAATTAATTATGGAATTTTTCTATTAGATCCAAATTTTCATATCCCCATATTTCACTCCCATAGGTAAGTACTGGTATAATGTTATGGTCAAATAATTGTAACTGAAGATCTACAGGCAAATTGAAGTGAATTATTTTCTTGTAGACATGCAGCACCATCAAACTGTTGAGAACTTTCAGTGTCATTGCTGATCTCAAATACGATTTAATTCTTCTTAATGCGGAAAAGGAACGTTCACTTGCCGCAGGAATCAGGCAATTATAAATTAGCGAGATTATTTAAATATACAATAAAGACATCTCTTGCAGTAATATATTGCTATCTTTAACGATATTTTGAATGAACTATGCGAAACAGTCGTTAATCAGCCGTTAACATTTAACAACCAGCATAAAGTTTTACGTTGCAGACGTATTCCTGAGTGTGCACAGGGATTAAAATAACATGCCGCGAAGTTGTTGTTGTTGTTGGGTAATGCCCTCCGCCTTCTCTTCGGAGCACCTGAGTTAACTGGGTACATGTCGACTATTAGCAAAATTACTATAAGTAACTTAAACTGTATAGTGGCTACAATATATATCATGGTGGAGGAACTATTTCAATATGTACTGCACAGTGTAAACAGGCCGGTGGTATATGGTATATATTCATGCACAGCGTAAATATGCCGGTGGTATATGGTACACATTCGTGTTAGTAGCGAACTAAATCTCAGCCGAACAGCAAGTTTCTGCATCACATAAACATAGCTTTAAACACGTGTACATCCCTGATTAAGATGGGATCTAGAACATATATACATAGAATAAGTGCACACAAGATCCAACAATGCACAACCTCACATACATATTACATGTGTGCAGCACTCGGTTACTTAACGTAAACGTTCTTTCTAGTGTCCAATATCAATGTGCATTTTTTACAGCCCTTGAACTCTGCAGTTTATATACCAACATTCTACTGCTCTTTTCTATCTTTATGAAAGTCTCGTTATCTGCTTTTAGATGATTACGGATAATTGAGCTGCTACAGTCCAAGATGCATTGCAAAAGCTAGTCCTTGTTTTTCATACTAGCATCAGCTGCGTTATCCATGGATTCAGTTCTAAGAACGATAAAGAAGTCGGGCAGGTATTTCGATATTTTGTGCCAATATGCAGGCATTGCTGTTAGCTTAATCACTTTTTGTTGTGTAATATCATCAACGGCCGTCAGTTGGCAATAAATGTAAATTAGGTACTTTATACTGATGAGATATAATACTACTCTATATACGCGGTGATAATTATGTTGATACGCGGAAGGAGTTATATTTTGGCCATCTGTGGACGACCTGTTTGAGATTCTAGCCCAAACGCCAAGAACACGTTCTTTGATATTCCCAGATGTTTTTGAGCGTGCTCGCACTAACAACCCGAGTTGATCTTGAAACAAAAAACGTGGCGCATAAACGCTCGGCATGTTCATGTTCACGTCTACTCTCGCCTTAGAGGTGGTGTGGGTTCTCACCCTGAGAACGAGGTTCTTGACTGTTCTCGAACAAGGTTCTTAGCGTTAGGGCAAGAAGAACCATAAGAACATTGTAATTGGATCAAGAGCCTTGTTTTCGAGTCTCGCCTAAGGACACCCATTGTTTCTGAGATAGCTTCAAAAGGTAACATGAACAGTGGGGTACAACCAAAGTATCTTCTTCAAGTTTTCTTCATAGTATACCTAGATTAGCGGTATGCGTTGGCTCTAACAAAGTAAGTGGCAATCGGCAGATTGGTAGAAAATTAAAGATAAGACTTATTTTTTATCCTTGCTTCGAAAAAAAAAATTTTTTTTTAAAAATACTGAAGACATTTCATGAACTACTTTACTGACAGTCTAATATATACAATATTACAACAAAACATTACTGCTAACAAGCAATGGACCAAACTATGTACATTTTATACACAGTATTGTAACGTGCTCACCTTGGTTTAATTTCCAGCGCAAGCTCACTTACATTTAGAAAGTTACTTCCTGTTTTAGGACTTCAGCAAACCTTTAATTCGAACCTACATATTCTCTTATTACATTCGCTCTATTTCATGACCTGTCATAACAATCAGTCTCAAGAACTTGTATTAAAAACAATAGTAATGACAAACAATTCACTAGTAAAATTAACGAATATTCATAGGAGTAACATTAAATTCCCAATAACAAAGAAATTCAAATAAATAGAGCTATCATGTGAAACGGATGACCATTTCTGTTATATTAAAATTATAGAGTAATACCAATATACTGAAACAGCATATGTTTTATGGGGGCCTAATACCCTATGTATCAGTACCCTATGCTATAATATTTGACTTTGATTCTCTTTTGTACATAAATTTACTAAATATTTGTATTACAGAAATTAATGTATATTTTCAAGTATATGATTACTTAAAATTCATTTATTTCTATGTAAAGAAGTATAACATTCTCTACCACTTTTGGAAGCTGATTTGAAAAATAGAAACACAATATATAACGTTAATGTAATTTCACATGAACCCGATGCCGGTCAAAGGAAAACTGACTGGCGTGCACGACACCCCTATTTATAACTTTCGGTTGCACTACACCAGTAACACTCAGCCAAAATAGTGCATATTTCTAACGGGGATTTAAGACACAATAAATACTAACTACCGCTAAAATGTTATGATTCAAGACAAATATTAAATAATAATTATATTATTCAAAGTTTTATTACAAATATATCACCAAACACTAAAATCATTGTGTATGACGTGTAACAGCAAACGCTGGCCTCCAATGGAGGTTTGTGGTGCGGGGAAATTAAAACAAGCACAATTCGGAAATGGCATTGCATTGTTAAACAAAACTGATTCTACGTAAAACTCATTATATAAACTGTTTATTTATATTCAAATACGCTTGCACATACTGCCTACTGCGCATAGTGAAAACTGGAGGCGCCTCCAATACACCAATTGCCTCCAACAACAAAGATGGCGGACATCGTAAAATACATGTATAATATCGAACATAGCCTAAAATAAACATAGTTTGTCAATCATACAGAACATTCTTTAGCAAAAAATCGTACTGAACATGGTCTCAAAATACCCATATGAACATGAATTTGCTAGAATAAATATTATATATATATAGTTTACAACATTCAAATAATGTAAACAAACGATATGAAAATAAATGCTTACCATGCTTTACATACACACATGCGACAATGGAATGGTACATACCAATAAATCACAACAAATCCCACCCAAAAAGTAAATAGTTTGATTTTATGTAAAATTTGTAACAGTATAAACAATGTATATGTACAGAATGATAGATCGATAAAATACGAGTTAAGATTCTGATCGCGTAGACCATGCGGTGAATGTGTCGGGAATATCATTGCTTTTTAGTTGCAAATCCAACATTTTAGCCAGTTCGCAACATTCCCTATAAATACTCATTTGTGTATTAGACATTTTGTCCAAAATTATGAAAAGGTCATATAATATGCCTATCACTTTAGGTTTCTGAAGCACTGAACACACAAAAGTACTGCAACCACTTTATCCTCTCTGTGGCAATGGTAGACAGATGTCTTCTAAGCTGGGGTCTGCTATCTAACTGGAAAATTTCCATTAAAAAATCTCCACACGTTTCTTCATTCATCGTCTTTATCTGTTCTATCGTCAGTGACTGCATATTTAGGGTACCTGAGTCTGCCCCATAGTGGACACATTGACCTGTAAGTAAAACAAATAGTAGTAAAGAAAATAACAAATATGTTGCCTTGAATTTATTGACGGAAAGATAGCTATACATTAGAAGCGTAAATAATAGTATAAAACACTAAATATAAAACAGAAGTTTTGTTCATGATTTGATCCGTTAAATAGATGTTAGTTTCCTGCCATTGGGCACAAACATAGCTGCTTTTAAAGTTACAGGGGATAATGAATTTATAAGACAAGGTATACGCAAGGTCAAAACTGCGAGTTGTGATATTGTATACACAACTTGCTCCCTAAATTTAACGTAAATCTGAAAATTAAACTCATTCTAGCACTGAAGACAACGACGTTTTTCTAATAATATGCACACCCCTACCCTATTTTTCTTATAATATGCAAACCCTCCCCTATTTTTTTAATAATATACAAACACCTCCCCTATTTTTCAAATAATATGCAAACCACTCCCCTATTTTCTAATAATATGCAAACCACTCCCCTACCTTTCTTATAATATGCAAACCCCTCCCCTATTTTTCTTATAATATATAAAC
Source organism: Margaritifera margaritifera (assembly GCA_029931535.1). NCBI lineage: Eukaryota > Metazoa > Mollusca > Bivalvia > Unionida > Margaritiferidae > Margaritifera > Margaritifera margaritifera. The sequence continues at coordinate 132,394 of JAQPZY010000902.1, read as the reverse complement.
CCTCCCCAATTTTTTAATAATATACAAACACCTCCCCTATTTTTCAAATAATATGCAAACCCCTCCCCTACTTTTCTTATATAATTCAAACCACTCCCCTATTTTTCTTATAATATGCAAACCCTCCCCTATTTTTTTAATAATATACAAACGCCTCCCCTTTTTTTCAAATAATATGTAAACCACTCCCCTATTTTTCTAATAATATGCAAACCCCTCCCCTACTTTTCTTATAATATGCAAACCCCTCCCCTATTTTTCTTATAATATGCAAACCCTCCCCTATTTTTTTAAATAATACACAAACACCTCCCCTATTTTTCTAATAATATTGTAACCCCTCCCCTATTTTTCTAATAATATGCAAACACCTGCCCTATTTCTCTTATAATATGCAAACACCTCCCCTATTTTTCTAATAATATGTACGCCCCTCCTCTATTTTATAACATGTTCAGTCTCTCTTCATCGCTCTTCTTTAACAAAAGTTTGATGGATCAGTAAAAAGTCCATCATCCAAACCTTTTACAAGTGATAATAGTTTGTTAGTAATGTAGGCCATAGACCCATAATACTGCAACTACATAATAGTATTGCAATGGAAAACGCCATATTCCAGTAAAATTAACAGAGTGAAATGAGAAAGGAAAGAAAAATCCAGCAACAAAAACAGAAATATATGTAGTAAGATGAAAGGGGAATAATATCAGATAGCTGTGACATTGCATACATGGTCTGAATAAATATTACTTTTTTCATTTATGTTAATAATATAGTAACATATCCATTTTTTTCTGTGCAATATGCTGAAAAGACTGTGCATCTTCAGATATTATGGCTGGGTTATTAGACTGCATCAAGAAATAAAAGATTTCCTCACATTGGTTTATTTTGGTAAAAATTTCTGGTATGAATCTGTTTGTAAGATCTGCATAAAATGGGCATTGTAAAACAAAGTGACATTCATCTTCTATTTGTCTTTTATCACATAACATACGTTGATTAGGAGGGATGCTATTATGCCGTTCTTCCTCTATAGCTAAATTATGGGCGGAACATCGGAGTCTGGCAAATGAATTTAGTAGATCCGTAGGTAAATCAATGATTATATGAAATTGAACAGACAAAGTATCATACAATTTACTATAGTCATTTGTTTTATGTGATTTGTTTACAGCTGAATTCCAGTCCTGAATTAAATTGTGTTTAAGACGTTGTCTGAAGTTGGGCATAAATAGTGTTTCATCTCCTACATCCTATGAGTGCCAAATATAACCAAATTCATATCTGAATAATTGCATCTCTTTAACTTTCGTAATCCATGTGACTTTACCCGACTCATCCAGTTTTTTTCACCATTATATAACATTGCATTGGATATCAATTAGCATGCATTGGATATCAATTAGCATGCATTGTATATCAATTAGCATGCATTGGATATCAATTAGCATACATTCTGATCAACCTAATACAGTAGTTATTACATTTACAGCAATAAGTAAATATAGAGGTAATATCCCACATTCTCCTCGTGGTAAGAGGAAATATGTTTGACTCAGAAGTTTCTGAAATCTAGTACAAACCTATCATGCCCCTTTTCAATTGTATATGAATATTCATACCCCCAAATTTCAGCGGCATAAGTTAATACGGGTGTGTTCATAGTATCAAATAGTTGCAAAGCTTCTGTCAAAGAAACTTTGCCTAACTTACTTTGAATAATAATCAATGTGTGTAGAGACTTGTTTGCTTGAGTTAAAAATTCTTTCTTTACCTTCGTCCAAATAATTAGATACGGTTTTGTTTTGTTTGCCAATATAATACTACTTTTTGTTACTCTTCAAAAATCCGCCATTTATGAGTAAAATAATAATCGCCATACTCAAAAAAACTATCACTCAGATATATACCAGTGGCTAGTGCTTAACCACCATCCGTATTGACAGACAACCTTGACTGTGACGGCTGTTGATGTATATTTGTTTTAGCGGATTGTTTCTCTGGCCTGGATTTGCTTCGATACCCGCCATTATGAGAAGACAGAAGGCTGACAAGAAACTAACTATCCAGTTTACGTGACTCACAGAAACGTTCAAACCTCACTCAGTTACTTTTCTCTTGTCCGGTTGTATGCAACAGCCCACCCTACACCTCCAAACTTTCTATACAAACTCCCATTTTCAGAAATTATTTGCAGATTTGAACACAGCAGTAAAACGCACGTCTCGTACGTGAGTGGTCCAACTTGTTCGGGTATGTAAAAATGTGCCCGATACATGAGAATGAGTTATGTTTAATCGTCACGGTGGTGAATTGGTGGACACAACGATTGTTTTGATAAACTTTGCACCATTAAAACATTGCACCAACACGCTTTATTGACATTGTTTCTCTCAAAATCATATGAAATTGTGAGCAAGTGAACAAGTTTTACGTTACATTGGCCACTCATTGATGAACATTCAACACAGATAAAAGAACATCACAAATATCAAAACAAGAGTGGCAAAAAAATGTCAAACATATCAATAAATGCTCTAAAGGAAGCTTTTTAAAATGTACTAAACACCTTAGGAATCACAACAGAAACGAAAGATACAAACAACATCAGTCTGCAATGAGAAAATCATTATTTTCCGACACATGTCCGAAGTTAGTTATGGATTGAAAAAGCTCATTGGTCACAGGAACAGTAGCTCAGTGCTTATAGCGTCCTAGTCTCCTTCTCAGTATTTAACGTCCAAGTCTCCTACTCAGTGTTTAGCGTCCTAGTCTCCTACTCAGTGCTTATAGCGTCCTAGTCTCCAACTCAGTGCTTAGCGTCCTAGTCTCCTACTCAGTGTTTATAGCGTCCTAGCCTATTACTCAGTGTTTATAGCGTCCTAGTCTCTTACTCAGTGTTTATAGCGTCCTTGTCTCTTACTCAGTGCGTATAGCGTCCTAGTCTCCTACTCAGTGCTTATAGCGTCCTAGTCTCCTACTCAGTGCTTATAGCGTCGTAGTCTCCTACTCAGTGCTTATAGCGTCGTAGTCTCCTACTCAGTGTTTAGCGTTATAGTCTCCTACTCAGTGCTTATAGCGTCGTAGTCTCTTACTCAGTGCTTATAGCGTCCTAGTCTCCTACTCAGTGCTTATAGCGTCCTAGTCTCCTACTCGGTGCTTAGCGTCCTAGTCTCCTACTAAGTAATTAGCGTTATAGTCTCCTACTCGGTGTTTATAGCGTCCTAGTCTCCTACTAGGTGCTTAGCATTATAGTCTCCTACTCGGTGCTTAGCGTCCTAGTCTCCTACTAGGTGCTTATAGCGTCCTAGTCTCCTACTCAGTGCTTAGCGTCCTAGTCTCCTACTCAGTGTTTAGCATTATAGTCTCCTACTCGGTGCTTAGCGTCCTAGTCTCCTACTCAGTGCTTAGCGTCCTAGTCTCCTACTCAGTGTTTAGCATTATAGTCTCCTACTCAGTGTTTAGCATTATAGTCTCCTACTCGGTGCTTAGCGTCCTAGTCTCCTACTAGGTGCTTATAGCGTCCTAGTCTCCTACTCAGTGCTTAGCGTCCTAGTCTCCTATTCAGTGTTTAGCATTATAGTCTCCTACTCAGTGCTTAGCGTCCTAGTCTCCTACTCGGTGCTTATAGCGTCCTAGTCTCCTACTTGGAAGTACTGGGTTCTTCTGCCGTGCAGTTTCTTTTGGTAAACACTTTACTCTCATTGCCCATAAAACGTAACTAAAGCCACAAGGCAAAATAATTTTAAAAAGGCTCAACTCAAACAAGGCAAAACACCAAAAGAGGGCTTAGCCAAACCAAACTAACTAAAGTCACATGGCAAAACACCAAAAAGGATTAGATCAACCCAACTAAAGTCACAATGCAAAAAATACCTTAAAGATGGCTTAACTCAATCAAACCAGAAATGTTGTTGTTCCACTCTCATGCATACCGCTATTATTATACTGAAAAAGCTAATTTGTTTGTTTCAATCCCCTTACCTTGATTACATATATATATGATCGATTAGAAAAATGTGTGGAACCTCAGCTCGGTCACATAGAGACAAGAGCACTTTATTTGTTTCCTGTTATTGCTCGTCTAAAACCTCTTGACAAATATGCTTACCTCTATACAACACAGACTCCAATATTTTTTTATCCCCGTTTGCATGCAGCAGAAAAAATCTTTCATCAGGGGAATTTTTTAAAGTTTCATCAATATCTGGAAGCTTCTGAAATGATAAAAATCCATTAGTGTACATACCATCAATTTCCGAGATTAATTTACAGACAAAGAAGGAGAACGGAGAGTGATAAAAAACAAAGCGATACAATATATGAAGACAAAACTTGCTAAAAAGTATATATTTAAAAAAAAAATAATTTTAAAGACAATAAATTCCTAGGGATGAAGTTCACGTGCTTTTGAAAAAGTGGTACCTTGTATTTTAATATTAATACACCCGCTGATGTAACAAACGGAATTTTTCATCTCCATCAAATTCTTTTCAATAGGTTAACTAAAAGCTAAGCAGTTACTACAGCGAAATCAGAATTTTTTTTTCATAAATCTGGCAGATCCTTTAACATGTTTAAGATCTGGCATTTAACAGTAATTTGTGCCCCACTTTATTAACAGTCAGCATTATTATAAATCGGTTTACCACCTTTTTCTTTACCGGATCTTTTATATCAAACTTCACATAATATAGCATAATACTAAAATTTTTTAAACACACACACACACACACACACACACACACTCTTACACACACACACAGAAATATATATATATATATATGTATATATATATATATATATATATAGATAGATAGATAGGTGTGTGTGTGTGTGTGTATTAGATAGATACATAGATGAGAGAGAGAGGCATTTAAAACTGTAGGTACCTAATACAATACATTAAAATAATCATATATTTTTAAAACATTCTACGAAATTCCTAATTCACACTTACCTTAAACAATAGTCTATTACTCGTGTCGCTAAAACAGCTTGTCATATACATTTTATTCCCTTCGACTTCATAATATATTATGTAACCGAAGACCGGTCGTATATCGGGCATCACACTAGCGTCATATCCTTGGAAAGGCATGACGTTAAATTCAGATATTTCTGAAACGTAAATCAAAATTACTTTACTGACTATGCAGTTGCGAAAAATGTAAAATAAAAAATAAACTCGGAAACTGCATTCATCAATAAAACAACCAGCTGCCTTAGGCAATAAATAAATAAATAAATAAATAAATAATGGAACATCACTTAATATTTTGCCAGGAGCGAATATAATAAGAGGCTTGCTTTGTAATCACCGATTAATCTCAAATAGATATTTTTTTAACAACCGTGCTAATTCGAGAAACAAGAAATCAAAAACTACGTGCACCAAAAAAATTCGAATTTTTTAAGTTAGAAAAGGTTTAAAAAATTTCACCTTTCATTTCATGCTTGTTCTATTCAAATCAATTAATATATTTGGTCTGAAATCTCCATAAACGGAAAGATTTAGGGAGAAAATGTAAACATTGCGAAAGCATTAGACTTCTAGATGAAGATAGACTCTTGTTTGATGCTCTGTTCCAGAAGCATACCAAATACAGTTGTGTAAGGCAATAACTAAACACTTTAATTTCCGTGTAGATCTTTGTTTAAGAACAAAAATCTAAACAAAGTATGAAAGGTTTCCTAAACATAAAGTACCATATCTCACTTACTTGCATTTCCGTGATCACTTTGGCTTAAATTCCCTACAGACATACTGCCATCTGCGCTGGCCAAAAGATATAACTTTCCAGTTGATGGCGCAAGAATTGCCACACGGGCCTTACTGATAGACCCAAATCTTATGTCGACCACATTACTTTGGATTGTCATTTTGTTCTCTGCTTGAACAGAAAGGAAACATGAATATGATTAGTATGTAATGGTTGAGCAAGAGACTCGCTCAATACAAGCAAGAATCTTATATCGCAATATGTTCTGCATGCATCAAGTTATCTGGTGTTCTTACTGCTGCTGCTGATATGTATTCGCCAGAATTCAGGTTTCAGTAACTTTAACAAAAAACATGAAACTATCAAGGATCCAATATTCTCATCGATATATGTCATGAGTGTGATCGATATATGTCATGAGTGTGATCGATATATATCAATAGTGGGTTATTGACATTGTATTGTAAAGGCCATTACTATACTTTTCTACATAAATATAACCTTCTGCAGTGAAGATAATTAACGTCCAGGATAGAGATTGCAGAGCCTGGCTGGATTATTTTCATGTGAGACTTTCTTTTTATTTACGCCTTACCTACCACGTATAATGTTTCTTATTTTATGAATATGTGTGTGTGTGTGTGTGTGTGTGTGTGTGTGAGAGAGAGAGAGAGAGAGAGAGAGAGAGAGAGAGAGAGAGAGAGAGTGGTCAGACCCTAACCTTTCTCCGGTTTCATCACTAAATTTAGACGGACTGTAATAATTGTTGATCGCACTGGACCAGTACTTTGCTCCTTCCAACAGCGAAGTGTCTGAAAAAGAATAGACGTCTTGTTATATTCACTGTTTTATCCATATAGTATTAGCAAAAACTAAATTAATATATTTAGAAGAGACAACTTTATTTTTGTGACCCATATGAATATATTTACATAGGAAGCAAAATGCAGCCGAATATTATTTAAAAGTCTGTTCGTAGTCAAATCAAGTCATGGTGTTGTTTATTTAACATCTCAGTTTATCAAGTACGTAAACAACAGTTTATATTCCCACGCTGTTATTTATTTAACACTTCAGTTACTCTAGCACGTAGGCCTACACATCGGTTTACACTCCCCGCAGTGTTGTTTATTGAACCCTTGCGTTTATCGAGTACGTTACCAGCGGTTTACATTTCCCACGGTGTTATTTATTTAACACTTCAGTTTATCGAGTACGTAAACAGCGATTTACATTTACAACGGTGTTTTTTATTTAACACTTCAGTTCCTCGAGCACTTAAACGTGGGTTTAGATTCCCTACGGTGTTGTTTATTTAACACTTTAATTCATCGAGCACGTAAACATGGGTTTACATTCTCCACGGTGCTGCTGATTGAACACTTTAATTCATCGAGCACGTAAACATGGGTTTACATTCTCCACGGTGCTGCTGATTGAACACTTTAATTCATCGAGCACGTAAACATGGGTTTACATTCTCCACGGTGCTGCTGATTTAACACTTCAATCCTCGAAAACGCAAACAGCAGTTTACATTACTCATGGTATTATTTATACAACATATCAGTTTATCGCTTAGGGCCTACGTAAACAGCGGTTTACATTTTCAGTGGTGTGGTTTATTTAACACTTCGGCTTATCGAGTGCCTAAACAGCGATTTACATTTCCCACGGTGTTGTTTATTTAGCACTTCAGTTCAGTGAGTACGTAAACAGCGGTTTCGATTCTCAGTGGTGCAGTTTATTTAACAATTCGGATTATTGAGTACCTGAACAGAGATTTACATTTCCCACGGTGTTGTTTATTTAGAACTTCAGTTCCCCGAGTACGTAAGCAGCGGTATACAGTCACCATGGTGTTGTTTATTTAACACCTCAGTACCTTGAGGACGTAAAAATGGGATTACAATTCCTACGGTGTTGTTTATATAGCGCCTAAGTTCCTCGAGCACGTGAACTGTGATTTACATTCCCTACGATATTGTGTATTTAACACTTTAGTTTACCTGGCACGTAAAAAGCGGGTTTACCGGAACGCTTCCTACAGTAAGTTTTACTTACATCTAGACTGTTATAATTATGCCTGGGATAGCTTACAATGAGGAGCTTGGGGGGGGGGGGGGGGGGGGGGGCTTCGCCCAGTCCGTGGACTCCTAGATGGGTTTCGTCCTACAGACCCCTCGCCTACTTCTAACCAAAGTGCCCGAAAATTGTATTTCTCTAACTACAATGATGCATATTATATATATATATATATATATATATATATATATATATATATATATATATATATATATATATATATATATAAGGGGAAACATGGTGACATGGTGGACATACAAAAGTATGCAAAATTTCCTTATATTATGAATACACCTGAAACAATCTTTTGCATGAAAAACAAACCCTTTTACAAAGTCTCCCACTGTTGTCCCACTGAAAAATCCCTTTCAACGACGATTTCTTGCATCATTTATCAATATTGTTTTTTTTTTTCTTTTTTTTTATTCCTTACCAATTTCAGGTCAATATCTCTGCTACGATCGGGTTTTATGTTCATGAAAATTTGTATTACTTTCTTCTGCTTCTTTCCTTTAAGCTGCTTTCCATTTACAGACAGAAGTTCATCGTAGAGTCTGTGAGAAAAAGAAACTGATTTATTCAGAAATTATATATCGTATATACTCGCGTATAAGTTGGCAACAACTGCAAGTACCATAGACCCTGACAGTAGATCAACGTTTGTGTTGATTGTTCTATTGATAAAAGTCCTAACAAACCGCATAGATCAAGATCTGCCGGCGCATTATCCGCCAGCAGATCTGGATCTATGCCGTTTGCAGATGGATCCAATGTATAATCGTGTATATACGGTAAAATAAATGATCTTTCTCAGCATGTACTTACGTATGATGTGTATAATTTTACACTTGCCTCAATTGTCATTAATTTTTCTCACACTACAAACAAATATTTTACTTCATCTGGGCACACTTTTGATTAAAGGTAGATCTTTAACCATGCAGCACATGTTCATTTGAATCTTACTAAACAAATGAAAAGTATCTGTTTTAAGTTGTCCATTTTTACACACAAAATAAACGATTCATTGGGCTGAAGAAAAATAGTGTGTTTTATTTCCTATTTCTTTAGTAACTATCACTTTCGAGCCAATTAACTGAATTTACAAGTAAATTTTCTTGTGTTCATTTTATAGCAGATATTACATTTACAAAATTTTAGATTCAAGCGTTCGTCATCACCTAGTCTGGGCATGATACGTGTGGAAGGTTTGCATATTTTAAAACTGAACATTGCGGTTTTTCAATCTGACTCACCTTTATCCCATGTTTAACAATTCCAAAGAATCAAAATTAAAATCTGATCATATCATTAAAAAAATTGGATAATATCAATTGAAATGCATACATAGAATTCAAAATGGTAAGACGGGATTGTGGTATGAAACGAGGAATATCTATGTTGTGTCATTTTCTCTCTGACTGTGATATGACACAGTGAGTATGAACACGAATGGTCAATTGACCAATCGCCAGAGCCCACATAACCACGCCCTACTCATTAGCACAGCACATCATATAAAATCAAAGTATTTATATATTGACACTTACCCAGTGTGAATTAGTGTTAATTGTAAGTGCATACCAAAAACTTGCTGAACAATGGTTGTAAAATGTCTAAGTTATGACGATTTAAATTTGTAAATGATATATAGTGGTTCGCTGCTGCCTGGCCTAAATTGGCAAGCCAATATCATAGGCCGGAAACTAGTCAAATCTGTGTCCCCGGATTAGTTAGTTGTGTAGCGGAATGCATAGCATGGAGCATACAAAGCAGAGAACCAGAATAAAGTCCGCAGTGCATCATGGGTACAAAAAGCACAAAGACTTCGTACTTTCACTAAGACGGAGGATGCTAGTTATATGCGGTCTCACGAGCATCGGAAGTGTAACGCAGTTGTGAGCGAAATATAGTGGCAGCGGAATAGGTTACTGACATTAGTTCGGAAAGTCCGTCAAGCTGCCAGCGTGCCTGTAAATCAAGTGATGCTCACACTTCTGCCAGCGATATTATTGGTCTGTGGTCGATAGGTGTCGGCACGTTTTATGGTTTCAGCAGTGGCGTACTTAGGGTAAATGGCGCCCGGGGCGACGATGATGGTACAAAGGGCCAGAATACGAGGCCCGAATTTTTATCAGCTGTTTTGGCGCCCCAATACCTCTGGCGCCCGTGGCAACTGCCCCTCCCCTCGTTAGAACGCTACAGGGACAGGGTTTCAGTGACATACAGCGACACGTTAATTACATGCCTAATTGTCTTCATAGATAGGTCTGACCTTGCACCTGTACTTGGCGAACCAATCGATTTGAAAAACCCTGTCTTTAGAGAAACAATATCTACTGTTGTATCGGATGGGGTAAGAATATATGTTATGGGCTACTCCTTTCGTTTGAAATCGGAATGAAAAGTACACGGAGTCTTTTGTTATCGCTGGATGCAGAACAATTATGCTTACCTTAGTCCCGTATTTCCCTTTATATCTGTTGACCTTGTAATGCCGGTGACGTAATGTTGTTTCATTTTCTTGCCTTGATAACGATACGTGCAAGTTGTGATCTCACATAATGGGGTTTTCCCATAAATATGAAGGTCCTTTGTATGCCTCCTGATAGCCTGAAAATGTTCAATTTGTGATTTATAAAAATGCATTTCACAAAATAAATGCACTGGTCGACTGATATGCATGGAAATGCACACACACACACACACATATATGTAATTCAACGACATTTTTCATCACATGATGGGCTATACATGGCGGCCAGTATGCTTGGTGGAAAAACAACACAGGAAGACCCCGAAAAGAACCACCGAACCACGGGAAGTTACTGGCAAGCTATATGCATGTATGTGTGCGTGTGGAATTACAAATATACACCAAAGAGAGCGGAAAGTGCTATCCCTGGATCCTACAGAAGAATGCTTGTTAACATTAAGTGATTTTTTTAATATGAAGAAATAATATTATTATATAGGTTAGAGAATTTTTAATTCGTACCCAACGGAGATTTGAACTCAGGTCCGCGGGTTGCCTGCACTCACCGCCCCTATACCCCCCTCCCGCCCCCCCCCCCCTCCCGAACCATGCATACATCACAAAAAATGACTTCGTAGGATTTCGGAGTGACTGTGTACTTAGATGAGAATTAATTACTGGATCGATATGCGGGTGTGCCTGATACGCACGGATGCCTATACCAGCGACTTTGTAGCATCATTTTTTCGTGATGTGTGCATGGTCGAAGGGGTATAGGGTTGGTGCGTGCAGGCAAGGCGATGGGTGCCGTAACCCGCGGACCCATATTCGAATCTCCGTAGAGTACGAATGAAAAATTCTCTAACCTCTATGATAATAGTATTTCTTTATTTATATATATATTATTTTTTTCGGGTCCTAATGGTCCCTTTCTCAAAGGCATACACATGCATCAAAAGACAAATCAAGCAACAACAACAACAACAAAAAAAAAAAACATAAAAAAGAAGAAATTAAAATGCAAAAATCTACATGTTGGTATTCACTACACTTATTTTTTTTTTTCAATGAAATAAGTTGATATAAATTGTCTGATTTGTAAATATGAATGTTAGATATGCAGTGATTAAATGTATTCATGTCCGTATACACCGTAGTTTTACTATATTATATTTACATTGATGTTGATTAAGCAGTTGTAATCCTATGTGTTCATTCCTCCCATAGTGCTGTTCTCATCTATAAAGTATATTGAAAACCCTCTGTTTAAGACGTGCCACCGTACACAGAACTGGAACTACAAAATATGACAAACAAAGCGGTTACAAAACCACAGACGGATGAATAAACAACAGTAATACAATCAAGGACATTATCATTACCGGAGAATCCCTTGACGATGCCGATGAAATTCTATCTGTCCGGTTCTCTTTATCCACCGCTCGTGGTAGGAGTAATGGAACTCTAACCTTTTTTTCATCAACCTCTCGCACAATTTTCTCTTCAAGTACTTCCCATTCGAATCTGTGTCCGTCCATATCATCCATGTATAATTCTTTGGATTCAACAGCTTGTAAATGACTATTTTTGTAGGACATTTTCTCTCAACTTAACTCTTCGTTCTCCATTGTACTGTGACAGATAATAGGTGTGTTCAGTGTTGTCAACGGATAAATTTCCGCTCAGTCTATTTATAGCAGGGAAATACCAGGTCAGAGCGGGAAAACGAATAGTGTTATTTTTTACTTCGCGCTAAACAACCTATTGTGGAAAATCCAGGTCAGACTTGATAAAACTAAACCTACTGTGGAAATTCCAGATCAGACTTGATAAAACTAACCGCATGAAATCAGAAGTGTAGATTAGAAGATACTTAACCAAGGAAGTGTTCAACTTAAAACGTCACAAGTCACGTAGGTGGTGGGAACTCCCTTAGGCCAATTGGGGTTTGGTCAATAAAGTTTAAAATCTATAGCGTTGACCTTGACCTTTAACTTGCTTGAGAAGTAAAGTGCAACATAAATGTAAATCCAATACTGTTAATTATGGATTATATATTTACAATGTCACATTATTGTGCTCTTACGATGTACTTACTGGAATATACCAAATTGAACAATTCACCTAGTTGAAGGACAGTCTGATGTGTTGTTGTTTAAAAACAGCAAGAACTGGGTTCAGATTTGAGCTCTTACCTTAGACACCAAATACAATATCAGCGAATAAAATGAATATTAGTTTAGTAATTTTGAACAATTTCTGACTGTCATTTATGATATTATTGTGTTATTTAACCATTTATCCTTCCTTCTTTCTGTTCGTTTATCAGTCCAATTTCTATAAATAACGGGTAGTCAACGGTTGGAACTTAGCATTTCCTTCTGGACATTCGTGCTCTCTATGAACAGGTAATGAAAACTGTGTAAATTTTCCACATAAATTCGATATTTTTTATCTTCCATGCTGCTTCCTTGCGGATTGAGGCCACTTTAACTTTTCAATAGTGTCATTGGTAGAGGGTCATCCACCAAATCTAGCAGCGTGTTTTCGTAGATTTCATTTACCATTATTTGTTTAATGTAATATTTGATTATTCCATCCCGACCATTCACAGATAATTTACACTTTTATCAGATAAATAGATTTGAAATTGACTGCATAGAGCTACAGTAGCTGGTTAAATGTTAGTAGCCATATACGTTGACGTGATTTGTTGAAAACTAATGTCATTGCTATTTGTAAAGTTTCTACTCACAACTATATTATGTACACATTTGATGTATGGTAATTAAACCCTTGACACTTGCCGCATCTTGCATTCGCTTAGGTATGAATCATAAAGTCCTCTTGGGAAACCCAAATGTCAAGAACCGCATGAATGAGATCAGCCCTAGATTAATTAAGCTAGTATTTAACTGTCTGCCATGTATTCTTCAAAAGACTGTAGTTTCGAGCCTATGCTGGCCAGATTAAAGATTCAGATTTTTATCAATTTTCTACTGTTTTGTCCAGCATAGGCCGGACAATGTTCCTCTTGGAAGCATCATTCCCACTTGGACATTCAAAATTGCTGAAATATTGCTGAAAGGCGAGTGTACAGACCTACATATTCTGGTTGCCATTGTACATCGGGTTTTCCCTAAACATAAACTTTCGATGTTTGTCCAAACAACTTTAGTTACATCGCTTACCTTCTGGTTTTCAACTGTCCTGGACACTAAAATTAGCAAAATGTCTCCTCAAATTGAGATTGTACATCATATTGCTTATGATACTACAGACAATATCAATGTTTTGATACAGAAAGTAAAGAAAGTAAAAAGGATGCAAAATCACATTTTAGTTTTAAAATATAACACATGGTAACCTATTTAGTCTCGAAAAACAAGTTGAGGAAATACTCTAATTTTAGAAAAATCTCCAAATTTCCTCAAAGCTAAACCTAGACACCTGTAAGGAAAATACAAAACTTTATAACTTTGTTTTAAGGCTGTATGGTCCATTTCCTGAATCCCAAATGCTTTAATCGTCTGCGGACGGTGCTTTCAGAAATATGAACACTGATAAACTCATTTAAAGTTACGGTTAGGTTTTCAAAAAATCTTCTACGATTGTCCAAAATTGCGATGAAGAAGATGATGAATTAAACGATCTCACCTTTTATTTGTGGGTTTTGGTCTCCCCGCTTATTTCTCGTTTTCTTACAACTGCTTTTTGTGAAGCCTTTTCAGAAGCTTCATAATTTTTAAACGCGATTACTTCAAATATGTTTCTACCCCTAAACTCTTTCTTGGATAACTGAGTTTATATCTGCTTCTGACCATCTGTCAATGTCTTACTGAGAGGCGCCGCGTTTTGTTTACATTACCAGGCAGGTCTAAAATTAGCACTTGCTACATGTTTACATTTTTAGCCTACAGCCAAGACGTTTATCAGTTAACGCAAATCAAATCAAGCTTAAAGAAAAAGTCTTATCATTCCCGTGGCCATTTGATATCATTTTTCGCTAACAAACTTAGTTTTGCCATACCTTTGTGAATTTGATACGTATGTAAATTAGTATATGCGAAGCTAATGCTCAGTTACAACTTTATATTCAGAAATGTTTCATTATAAATGAAAGAAGTAATATGACGGCCGTAAGAAAAGGGGTAAATATATGATACGCTTTTCGTGGTGGCATGCAATGCGAATGTCAAGATGCATCTTTCCTCGAATTTGAGTTTGGTCATTTCCTCGCCACAGAGAGAGAGAGAGAGAAAGAGAGAGAGAGAGAGAGAGGGTTTTAAAAATAAAGATATTCTCAAAAGTCAAAGTAAAGACGAATATTAAGTTATCAAGTACTAGATATATATATATATATATATATATATATATATATATATATATATATATATGTGTGTGATAGCAGAATGACGGTATTATTAATGAATCAGTGAAATCTATAAAAACATGTGGAATAAAGAGTTTACAACGGAAACCGATCCAGTTAAAACTGAAATAGTTGAAAAGTGGTATTAAGTGGTAACATTGTAACATTTAAAACTGAAATAGATGATATAGGTGCTATCAAATGGTAACATTGTAACATTTAAAACTGAAAGAGATGATAGGTGGTATGAAGTGGTAACATTGCGACAGTCAAAACTGAAATAGATAATAGGTGATATTAAGTTATAAAATTGTTACATTTAAAACTGAAAAAAGATAATCTCAAATGGATAATGATTTAATACTGAAATTATTCAACAGCTTCATAAATTTAATATTAAATCATTACCCATCTGAGATTCTGTTTATCACATAGTTTTTTTTTTAATGAAATAGTTTAGAGAGATAGATGGAGAAATAACTTCGCTGATTTTAGCTCAGACGCTGCACCTTTCATTTGTTGCGCGTAAAAAAATAGTCACGGACACTAGTTGAATTAATAATGCGCAGTATGTCAATGAGAATGTTTACAATGTTTCCACCTAAAGTGTGTCTTCTACTACTATGGATGCAGTATATTGTATATGGCAGAAAAAGTAGCATTTCATTTGTTGGATATTCATGTAAAGGGATGATTACTGGATGCAGAAATTGTACTAAATTTTGACAAAAGATGTTGCTGAGTAAAGTAATTCCAGATTTAATGTATTTGTGACCGGATATTTGCATTATTTGATTTGGATCAATGCTGTGGTTGGAAAGTTTTCTGTCAGTTGGGAGACCGGCATTTGTCCACAGTCTTCTCTAAAAGAGGTGAGTTTATTTACTCCAATAGGTTAACATTTAAACCACGCTTGCTGTAGGGTGGGGTCCCAGTTACAGGTTTATACCCCCCCCCCCAACCTTCTATCCATTGACCGATACACTTAATTTTATTCGTAACGAGCCCCCTGGGTAAATTGGCCATATTCCGATAGACGTAACCTTTTTTTTCTTAATGCCCTTTTGGCAATCGATTCGAAAAATGGCTGCCAAAATATTGATAGTTATAGTAAAAAAAACAAAGTTCCAGGTAAGGAAAATTCCCACGGTCGCAGCCTATTAACAAAGAGAATAAGAGAATACTGCGCAAGAATTTGATGGGCTTATTTGGACCAATCAGATTCACATGAATTGATATGTTAACGTTAACGTATCAAAAATATAAAACTGCATACACTATATGTATAGTGCACCAACTATGTGATAATATTGTTGCGACTCTATGGTCTAGAAAAATGTAACAGAAAGAAAGTGAAACCAACAAATCAAGTAAAAATCAACAAGCAATTTATTTCTAGATAATTAAAATGAAAAATCAAAAAGACACTTACAGTAATGTATATTAAAATCCAAATAATCCAATAAGAATTAGTGTTCTAATCACAAGTCCTAAATATAGAATATTCCGAATTCACGGCTGTGCCCTTGAATGTTATGATGTGCCAATGGTCTTCAAAATCCTGATGTACTAGTAGTCTTTAATGTGCTGATGTCAAAATGAAGTACTCTAAAATATCTCTGAATAAGTTCACATAAATTCCAAAATCATCAATTAAAAATCCAAAATCCAAAAGTCTATGAGCACTGTTATAATCCAATGAATATTTTAAATAATTCCTCTCTTAGAATTTGGAATGACTTTCCACAACTGTAATAGCTCTTTACAAGACTGATAGTAATGTCGAAACTGAAAAACTGTCCACTAAACATGGTATATATAAAGATTGGTCACATGACAGAATATTCTAGAATAATAAATGTACGTGTGACGATTGACAGGTAACTCCTAAGGTATTTCCAGTTTTATCTGTAAACAAAATCAACACTGACCTCAAATTGAGAAAACATTATGTTGATCAAAACTATCCTTTAGCTCAAATCTGAAATAAACAACCTAATTCAAGGACACTAGTTAAAGATGTTTTTTTTTCTGATAAACAAAATTAAGATTTAAACAAATATTAAAGTCAAGAAACATTTATAATTTCCTAAAAGATATAAAATATTATATAAACATCATACATAACAATATATGATATGTGGTATGACGTGGTAACATTGTTACATTTCAAACTGAAATAGATGATAGGTGGTATTAAGTTGTAACAATGTTACATAGCAAACTGAAATAGATTATAGGTGGTATGAAGTGGTAACATTGTCACATTTAAAACCGAAATAGATCGAAATATAAATGTCGTATAAACTGAATTTAACTCGGACATAGAGAGTGTCAGACTAATACGTGGATAATAGTACTTTTTTAATTTAGTGCACCATGTCAGGAGTATCCGGATTGTATCATTATACTAGCAATTAGAGAGAGCTCTGTTGTCAGAGAAGCTGGTAGTTTATTTAAACATAAGTTGTTGGATACTTTGTAATTCAAAATTTTTATTAATATATTATGGATCTTATTACGCATCATCAACATTCACTGAATGCATATTATATACGTTAGATCATTCACTGAATGCACATTATATACGTTGGGTCATTCACTGAATGCATATTATATACGTTAGGTCATTCACTGAATGCATATTATATACGTTAGGTCATTCACTGAATGCATATTATATACGTTAGGTCATTCACTGAATGCATATTATACACGTTAGGTCATTCACTGAATGTATATTATATACGTTATGTCATTCACTGAATGCATATTATATACGTTAGGTCATTCACTGAATGCATATTATATACGTTGGGTCATTCACTGAATGCATATTATATACGTTGGGTCATTCACTGAATGCATATTATATACGTTAGGTCATTCGCAGCCACGGTATTCTACTAAAATAAAGAAATTAAGTTTATTTTTCAATTTTTATTAACTGGAACACTGAAGATAAAGAAAACATTGAATTTTATATTAGCTTACAGGTAAAATACAAAATTGTTGTTTACACAGTGAACTTAAATTTTTTTTTTACCTAAACGTTGAATTATAAATAAATGACGCATATATTATCCAGAAGGGGAAAATATTTTACATATTATTTTAAAGTGTCCGGATTTAAACTCTGTCAGTAGTAACTCACATTACTACTTCTGTGTCATATTTCATGAAAACTCATTTCTTTCTCTTAAGTGGCAACAGAAGCAGTAATCATCGAAAGTGCAATACTTAACAGTCTAGCATTCACAGGAAGTAATTATCTGTTTTAATTATTTGATCTCAACAGTACAAATGATGAGCGAATCAGGCTGGATGGCCATGGAAAATTTGCAAAAGAAATATGTGAAAAGTTAATACACTTCTTGGCTGTTCTTCCCAGCCATATCATTTGAATTGGCCTGTGATGTCACAGTTACAGTACGCTTCAATATTTCAACCATTCCTTGAAGTGTGTCTTGGTTCTTCTTTTTTTCTGTTGTGCATTGCTTCTAACATCATCACATAATGCTTTCAAATAGTGGCATTTTGCAGTCTATATTTGTTGGTGTTCTGCTGGTATAAATGAACTGAAGAGAATACATCAGTAGTAAGGTAAAAGGCGGATCCTAGCACACCACCCTCTCTCTCATTTCAGTCCATGCAAGCCCCCTCTTGCAGTTTTGAAACCTAGATTGGATGAATTATGCTACGATCACTCCTTTTGCCTTATTAATAAGAAATTGTCATCAAACTTGTTGACGATTAATTTTTTCTTTTACTATAATAAATGTTTACATGATCGATGAATCGGTCAAAGACCGATCACGTGCTCGATCAACTTATACTTAAGAATTATCTTTAATTGAAAATTATTATAATTTATTCGCCTTACCCTATCATATAGTTTACATAAAAATTATATCAAGAACATTTTCATATTTATTATCGTTGACATCGTCAATGTAATCGTATCCAAATGCAAATGTATTTATTCCATCATAACAAATTCTTTTATCATCAAAATTACACAATCCAGCTTTATTGATCGCGTTTGTTTTAATCTTATGTTTGGTAGAGTTTATTGTTGTCATTGATACATGATTATGTTCACCATCTAACGCACTAAGATAATCATCAAATGACACATGCTTATCAACTACAGTTTTTACAATTCCTTTAGCTTTTTTCTTTATGTTATCATCATTGGTTTTTATGCTGTACATTTTAGATCTTAATCCAAGGAATTCTTTGATTGGAGTGAAATTAGTTTCATCTTTAAATTTACCAATTACTTTTTTATTATCATCGTTTTTAAACGGACTACTATTGGGATAGTCTGATAGATCAAATAACGCTTTGTTGTCATAGATGTCTTGATATAAATCTTCAGCTTCAACGTGATAACAGAGAGAATCTGTGTCGGTAAATAATAATTCAGAATTTGGATATTTACTTTTGAAATAATCGTAATGAAACTCATATATTAATATCTTTGATATATCTAATATAGCGGATCCAACATAAATTGGTTTGTTTAGTTTTAGTTCGGTTTTACGTTTATGAACCGCTACCAAGTTTTCTGTGAAAATTTTCATTGATACAAATGTGTCTTCGGCTAGAACTTTATTTCGCCGTGCAGGATTATTGATTAATTCTCTATTTCGACGCTTTCTTATATTTTCCATTCTTTTACCGAATACTGAATTGTTCATCAACTTGAAAAAGTCTTTCTCTGATTCCATGGTTGCTACTGTTCTTTTACTTGTGTTAAAGTCGATATACTCTTTGAGCCAACAAGTTTGTCTAAATTTTAATGCGCGATGAACATATGTTATTACAATGCCATGATCAACTGCTTGTTTTAATGCTCGATGATGAAGGATATATCGAGTTTTACTCATTAAATTGGGCACAAGTTTATATGTCACATTTTTACCCAGATTATATTTTACTTTTAGATCGCGTTGTTCCTGAGATATCATCTCATTGGTGATTAATAATTGTTCCGCGCAAAATGGATAATCATTATGTAATTTATGTAGATGATTGGGGTACATCAGATCGACTTCAACAAAGTAGCCGACATCGTCTGGTATTTTTTTATTTGTTTCTTTTAGATATTGGTCTCCGGTTATCCATTTAAAATCGTCAACAGGCATTGGTTGAGACATTGCCCAATCATAAAGATTATTTTGATCTAAATATGTTATATAACTTGATAGCTTGCTTGCATCATAATCTTTTAAGTATTTGTTATTAGCGATTGCATGTTTTTTAGTAATAACACTTATTCCGCCACGTATTGATTTTTCTATAAAGTAAAACATGGTTGAATCTGTCAACAATTTTAGATTTACTTTGGTTAGTTTTAATGCTGCATCCCACGATAATCCTGGAGATGAGTAATACCAACAAGGATCAAGTTTGTAGTAGTTTAAACATGTAGATCTAAATTCCTCGAAAATGTCGGCTAATAATAGAACATCTGTTTTAAGATACACATCATGGTAATCGCCAAGTGTTTTACAATTTAGCGTTGACCAGACTTTATGTGCGTGATTGTAATCATTGTCGGATATTTGTTCCATTTTTAGTTTGGAATAGAATTTATCACGTGGTGGAAGACATGTTTCATTGAATTTGCTCCAATCGTCCATGTACTCGTAAGGATAAATTCCTTTTTGTTTTAATATGTTACTATGCTCATTAAAATGCTGCTCGAGATAAGTAAATTTACTACATCCTTTTGCTAGTACATCTAATGCTGCAGGTTTAAACTGTAAACTATCAATAAATTGCAGAGGCCCTATTGTCACTGACATATACTTTTCATCGGTATTTGCGATACAACTAATTTTTTTATCACGAAGATTTACATTGTCGAATGCCTCAACAATGATGTGTGAATCATAACCTCGCAAATTGTGAAATATTATTGGAATGAACTCGGGGCATTTAAAATGTAGATTACATTCATCATGTGTTGGCCCACGATAATTTCCAGTAATATGGCAATGATCTCTTACTTTATCAGATTCACGTATAATTTGTTGTTGACAAATATGACAAATATTTGACATCTTATGTTCTTCTTCTTGTTGCTGTGTTAGTGATATCATTTTTTTAGGTCGTTTGTACATCAATCGTATCTTATTTGCTTCAGTCATTAAGTTTGATAATAACCATTCAGCGGGATTATTGCCACGATATAATTTAATATCTTTTGAAAGATTTGGATCTACACACACTACTTTGTAAGCAACACTGCAAGGAACATGATTTTGTATTTCAGTTGTAGATGATATTTTTGGATTATTAGATGCTAATGAGATTGGTATGAGTAGCGACTCGAAGTCAGCATAAATGACATATGGAATTTTCAGTTGTTTGTTATAGTTGCTGAAACTTAATGATTCTTTTCCTTTTTCTGGTAGTTTTACTCGCTGAACTTCTACACAATAATCGAGATATTTGATTAACACATCCTCTGATTGACATCCATGTAAACATTTATAGCAGAAATACATTTTAGATTTGTGTTTGTTATATTGTGATGCAACTAAGCCATCAAAGTTTCTGATATAAGAATAATGTTCTTTGTAATATAGTAAATTAATTGTTTTCTGCGATGCTGTTTTACTTATCAATCGCGGATAATATTTTATTTTGTTTGCAGATTCTTCTAAACCAAACACATTAACACTGATCTCATTGAGTTTTTCAAATTTTCCAATCTGTGATTCAGCAACAGGAAAATCAATTCCAGTAAAATTTAAGACATTTTCATATTGTTTGTATTGCGATACTCTGTTTGGATTTCTTTCAGGTGTATAGTACGCAGATAGAATCGCCCATTTAAAACATTTGTTATCATTGTTTTTTACATTTATCACGCATTTACTGTTATTTGTTTTTTCTGGTAGTTCTACATAAGATTTTCCTCGCAGTGGCTTAAATTTATGTGTGTGTACAAGTACAGATTGTATTTGTTGTAGCACCCAAGCGGATCCCGATGAAATATATTCCGCTATTTTATTTTCAAGTTCACTGAAAATTACTTTTGTTATTATTTTTTTTTATGTCTGTTCCTAGCAAAGCTATCTTTGATTTTGATGAAATGTAGGATTCAACTTTATTTGGTATTTTATCACCGATTGTTATTTTTTCGAATAGTACTTTATATTGCACTAAAAATTTAATACTCAGATGTTTTGATCGTTCCTGCATTATTATTGGAGCTATAATATCATATAATTTAAATGGTGATAATGACAAGATTTTATTCGGTATATTCATTTCCCATGAATTATCAAACCCTCCAAACGCTGAAGCAATTTTCTTAATCTGTGCTGATTTCCGCATTATTATTATATATCATATCTTTAATTGAATTTTTTTAACAGATATGATTAATCAATTAGAGATATAATATTATATATTATATACAATGCAAAAATCCAGAATTCCAGAATATGATGAACTCAACACACCTTGCGCTCATCCAGATTTTGACGGATTTTATGGAACAATGGCGGGTTCAGTTTCCTACGATGATGAAATTTATCCAGAAATTATTAAAACACCAGCAGGGTATAAAATTATCTGTGATGAGACTGAGATGTTTGTCAAAGATTTTATTTATACTTGTTTCATCGATGAAATTCCAACTGGATACAGAGTTTATCATGTTAATGGTTCTGTTATTGATAATAATGCTGATAACCTGGGTTTGCAAAATGAATTTCAAAAACATCCAGTTTATAAAAATTACGAAGCAAACAATCAGGGAATGATCAGACATGCGCGAACAAAGAAAACAGTTGGTCGTGTAAATAATTTAGGATATTTGCATTTTACTTTATCACCCAATCTTAAACACATGAGATCACATCGTTTTGTTTACGAAGTTTGTAATAATCTGATTCCATCAAAACTTGTTATAGATCATCTGAATAATATTAAGACGGATAATCGATTAGAAAACTTAGATTTAGTTACTTTAAGAGAAAACTCACGACGAGGTAATAATGCTAATCAAACTACATTTGGCAAACCAGCGCGTCCAGTAACATCAATCGATTCAGAAACAAAAGAACAACAAGAATTTCGATCGATATCGTCGGCAGCCAAACATTTTAACATCACATCACCATCTGTGAAACGAGTCGCTGATGGAATTCAAAGATTAGCGTTTTCGAAGAAATTGCAACGCAAAATTCAGTTTAAATATGTAAATTAATTTTTCAGTATTCGAATCAGTTGATTTTTCGAGATACAGTTGTGTACAAATAACATGATTGTGCTAATGTCCCAATCAACGATTACATTTCCAACTTCATTAAATATTTTTAATTCATTGGACGTTAATAAAATATTATTTTTTTCTGCTCCAATTTTATTGCTTAATTTATTTATTTGTATCATAACGCTTCCTTCAGTATTAGTGTTTGAAAAACAGTATCTTATTGCGCGTTCCAAATCGGACATGTTTTCTATAAATCCTTTGTAATGATATCTTACTGATGACATGATTGATTATATAACTGATTATATAAAAAAAATTCTTGAATTTTCAATCAATTAGATAAAATTTTGTTTTATATAATCAAATATTTTATAATCATGCTGGCAAAATTAAGATTACTTATCAGCGATCAATCACTGATTGATCAAACTACTGATAGAAATGATCAAACTAACAAGTACAAACACATTTCAACAGATCGGCGAATCCATCAACAATCTGTTGAAAATGGATCAATGATCGAGCACGCTCGATTGATGACTGATCGAACTGATCAACTTAATCAACCATGGATTGATGATAATGTTCCACAATATGATTTAGAACCTGGAGAGGTTGTTGATGAGTATGACGCTGTTACAGTCGTTGATTATCGACCTTATCATAATTTTAGAAAAAAAAAGTAAATACAACGCAAAATATCATGTAATTAAAAAAACTATTAAATTCAATTTTACACCAGAAGAACGTGAAGAATTCCAACGAAAACTAATTTTTTAAATGTTAAGATTCCTGGGCGTAAAAAAAATATTAAATTTGATTATATTTTTGTTAAGATTTTTGAATTATTAAACGTTGACGAACAACGACGTCGCGAATTAATAAACTTGTGTTCGCCTGTCAAGTGTAAGTATATTTTAAATAATTATATTAGAATCTGCCGTGAAATGCACTGGTTTGATCCGGCGAATTAGTCTTTGACCGATCAGCGATTGAGGTATCCAACTATTAAAAGAATCGCCGTAACCACGCCATTTTACAAATGATTTATTGCCACGTTGTTTTATTACTTTTTCAATTATAAATACATCTTGATTTGTTCGCTGCAGTTCTTGTTCGTAAAAACTTCCTATGATTGGCTCATCATTTAAATCTATTAGTTTGTAGGTCACAGGAATCGTTGTTAGTATCTCGCTGATAACAAACACTTCTTCACTCCAATTTGGTGTAAATCCTTTTTCAAATTGTTTTTTAGATAATGAAATTCTAACACGATCGCCAACATTGAATTTGTGTTTCCGATACAGATTTTTGTTTGCTAGTATTGGATCAGATAATGCTTTATTTGGAGTTCCGCCAATTGATCTATGTGTTGTGTTATTGTATTCGTTTACGATTTGTGGTAGCGCATCGACGTATCTGCGTGTGTTATTAGCTGTCATTGATTTGTACAATTTTTCTTTGATTGTTCGATTGAATCGTTCAGCAATTACACTTTTACCCTCATTACCCGTCGTGTACTTTTTAATATTATGTTGTTTTAACCAATCCTCGAATTGTTTGTTGTAAAATTCAACTCCATGATCGGTCCATATTTTGTTTGGTTGCCGCTCACTATTTTCAATAATTTTGCTAAACGCTGATGTTATTGTTGCGCCCATTTTATTTTTTATTGGTTCGATAAAAGCAAATCGACTTTGAATATCTACCACAGTTAATAAAAATTTATTATCATCATTATCGTCAGCAAGCGCTGACATATCTGCAAGATCAATGGCCCATGTATCGTCGACGGCGTTTACGACCACGCGACGTCGTTGAAACTTTTTTTTTTTTGGTTTGTGAAGCTCAATGGCAAGTTTACTGAGATGATCGATCCCCAATTGTCCAAGTCGAGTTTCTCCGAAACCGAGTTTATATTTTGCTCCAATTATTCCTCGAACAAATAATTTGTCAACTCGTTCTCGCATATTTTTTGGCTGTATTTCTCGGAGTTCGTCCAACATTTTTTTGTCACACATATGTTTGTCTCCAACCTTGCTGTCAGCAGCGTCACGGTAACATATATCATGCCTCATAGCGGTGGCATCAACTTGATTGTATGGTTCTTGTCCTGGTAGTGGTTGATCATTGCTGTCAAGTTGAGAATCTAGTGGATTCCAAGGTCCAGTGTATGTATGTCCTGGTAGTGTCCAACCACTTTTAGGTCGTGGTAACTTTCCAATCCATTTATGGATATCAATTGCTCCGCCAACAATTTTACTTTTTTTACATTTTTTACAGTAGACGTGTAGTGCATTACCTTCCACACAAATACATTTTTGTGATGGTCTTCCATTAATTCTACACTTACAATTCATTATTGATTAATCGTCGATAATATCATCGACGTACTCACTTAACACAATATCAACCAGATTATTATTACCGCTGCCGATTTGCTGATCGATCACGCTAGATCGTTGATTACTAATAAAAGTACTCTTTTTTCCACCACACACTTCACATATACTTTTTATCATTGTTCGATTATTTTTTGTTGTTGTTGTTGCCTCATTATTGCTTTCTGTTTTAGCTTTACACTTAAGGCAGTATGATATCATTATACAATTATTATATGATCGATTACATAAAAATTATTTATAAAATTGATTGGATTTTTATGAAAATCTTTTATAAAATTGATTAAACATTTTCATACAAATTATATCATTGTTCGCCGTTGGGTTTGGATCAAATTGCAAAATAAAATCAGCAAATGATCGGGCATGCTTGATCGACTGCGGTCGATTGTCGATTGATGATCGGTTCGAATTCATCCATCTTATAAATAGTATACAATAATAACCACATGTGTTGGTTCCAGCTGGTTGAATTTGCTTTGACGAGTAATTGATCGAACACGAATCGGTCTTTGACCGATCACCACGACGTTTAATATATTTTTTAACAGCATCGCTTGGTGGAATACCGTATGAATCAAAATAATTGTTACCATGTAATGCAACCCAATGTGTTCCTGATCCGTCTTTGAAATCTTGTATGTTTATGATCGACGAATCAGTCAGTGAATCAACCGAGGCAATCGGACGTGCCCGATCGGATCGAGAATTGAGTTGATTCGCTTTCAGCGAATTGAGTTGGTCTTTGTTAAACACTCCAATAAAGTTTTTAATATTTTTTAAATAGTCCATAATTTCAAAGTTGCTAAGCGGTGATATATATTTATTTACCTTCTTCGCCGACGTCGTAGTCCATATCCTGCTCTTCTTGTTCCTGGTAGGGTTACTCCGTGACCTTTTCGAGTTCGTCTTTTTTTTTACACCTCGTCCAATACCCAACAAATTTGGTAGCAGTGAACCAGCTATTCCTGCCAATAATGGTCCAATAAATCCGCCTCTTCGCCTCATTCCACCAGTAGATCGCCGCGGTCTTCTGATCATTGTGTATATAATCGATTATATAAAAATTTAAGGATTAACACCGACATCGTTTTACACCCATTCCATAAACTGGTTTACGTCGATGAATCAATTTTTTATTGCGTCGAATTCCTCGTCCTGATGTTGCTTTTTCCGTTGCTCCAGATATTGCTCCAGTTGCTGCTGCAACACCCAATGTTCCTAATAGTGGTAATATTTTTGGTAATAAAGTTTTTGCTGCTGACGCGATGAAACTACCAATTGATCCACCTGTTAATCCCCTTTTAGTGGATCTAGTTAATCTGCGTTTAGTTGCTTGATCGACCGCGGTCGATTGTCGAGTTGATCGAGTGGATCGAGTTCGTTTATAAATTTTACGAGGCATTATACAAATCAATTTTATAAAAATTTGTTCATTTACACTTTGATTGACATTTTACCATTAAGAGCATCAAGAACAACATATCTGTCAGATGTTATTAACGCAAAAACGTTATAAGCTAAATTATTATATCCACCTGTGGTAGCAACACCACCAGCTACTTTTCCACCATCAGCATTTGCAGCTGTTACTCCATCAGAGTACAAAGCATTGTTGAGGTTCCATTGAATTTCAATATCTGCTGGAGTACCAACTAATCGTTCGGAATGTGTTGTAAGATCAAAATGAAATATTGGATATAATTTTGAAAATTCATCAAGTGATATTTGAGATCCATCTGCGGTATCTTGATATTTTTGCATAGCTTCCATCAACGTAAAGTACGCGCGAGAAATATTTTTATTCGCTGGATCAAAATTACATTCTAAAGCTCGTTCTGGATACTGTCTTGAAGCCATTCTTACAAGTATTCGTTCCACAAACATATGATCGAAAATCATATTATTTTGTTCTTGATTATTTTTTCTGTTTATGGTTTGAAATACAACAAAGATGTGTCTCGGCAGTCGTTCCGATGGTACTGTATCTATTCTCCATGTACCACTAGCACTACCGGCTGGAACGCCATGTTCATATGTTCGCCATTGTTCGAAATACAGTTTTCGCGTATAGGAAGTTAATGCCTCCTCGAGTTCTAATGATACCAACGTTGATGGTACAACTTTTGGCATCCACAGTGATATGTAACTGATAACAAATCGACCATCGTGGACTCCAGCTGCTTTAAGTATATGGTTTTCTGGTTTAGATACTGTCAATTCAATTCGATGCCTCATACTTCTTACCACAGAAGTAACGTCCTTGCAGAAACCAAAGACTGAGCTCAAAGGAAGAAGTATTGTGACCAGCCGGCTGGTATCACATATTGCTCGCCGCTTTGCATAACCTTCGTTATAATGTTGTTGTCGAAGATTTGTTGCTGATGCTCTAACAGCGTCACCAATATCTGCCGCATTAGCATTAGCTGGATTAGCTAAAAGAAAATTATTATTATTAGCAGCAGCTCCAGCACCTGTTCTAAACTCAAATGGATTAGCACCTCCAGTACTCCCATCTTTCATCCACAACATATTTGTTGCAATCGATCGTGTATAATCTTCGGAAAAACTTATAACATTCATTATTGTGCTGGCCAATGGAAGATGTCTTGTATGTTCGATTTCGTTGTCGTTGATTATATATTTTGCTTGTTCAAATAATGACCAACCATTGTTTACCAAAGAGATGTTTGTGCCTGCTCCAAAAGCTACTGCTGGTACTGCGTTTATATCCATTAACTTTCCACGAACTTCAATGTATCCTTTATGAGGTAACAGATAAAGGTCTTCATCACGTGTCCTTAAAATACTAATTCCTTCTTTATCAACAGTATTTGGTTGATCTTCTTGATATTCAATGTACTCAAATTCTGTTGCAGAATTATCCACATCATAAATGTCGCTGATATTAAGATATGATCGAATTGACATAACGTTTATTAATAATCAATTATATAATAATCAATTATATAAAAATTGTTGATCAATAAAAAACTGGATTTTGAGTTACTCGTTGAATCGATGAATCGGTCTTTGACCGATCACGTGCTCGATCGGGTTGAATCGACGATCGACCATTTAATCCGTTTACAGCGGATCGACCATTTAATCCGTTTACAGCGGATCGACCATTTAATCCGTTTACAGCGGATCGACCTGATCGGTCCGATCGAGCACGTGATCGGTCAAAGACCGATTCATCGATTACCGATTCATCGATTGCCGATTGTTGTTTACTAAATTCTTTAGCAGTTTTTTTCATCGCTCGTTCTATTTCAGGAGTTGGAGCTATTTTTGCTATTAATCTATCCATCTGATCTGTTCGATGATTCACCGGTGAATCAGTCACCAATCGAGCGTGCTCGACCTGATCGGTCTTTGACCGATTCGCTGACTGATTGTCGACTGATTGCGGTTGTCCTCGAATTTTATCAGCAATCTTTTGTCCAACTGCTGTTCCAGCCGCAGATGCCGCGCTTGTAGTCAATGATTTTGCAGCATCAAATGCAAGCGGTGCAAGTTTTGGAATAAATTTAGCTGCAGACGTTGTCGCTAATTTAAAAAGATTACTAAATAAACCGGATCCAATTTTATTTGTGTGATCGATCAAAGACCGATTCATTGATTCGTGAACTGCAATTGGTGATATTATAAAATCTATTCCTGGCTTAACACGTACAACTTTTGAAAATATTCCTCCGAGAAATCCTCCAACGATTTTTTTGTTCATTAGCTTGCGTTGTCGCATATTATAAAGCACCATTGATAAAACTACATAATGTAGTTTCAAAAACTACGGAAATTCTCGAATTTCTGAGGAACATGAAACTACATTATGTAGTTTTGCGTAAATGTAAGTAGTACATTACCTGTTCATTATTAAAATCTAATTGCCGTCCCGATTGGTTCGTGATTGACATTGTAACATCTGCGATTCGATCTTTGACATTAAGAGGATAATAAATAACTTGTTTCGGCGACACCATCAGCAGTGATCCAGGAGGAGCATCTGGAATAAAAGAGTAAATTGTTTGACCTCGACTTCCACGCGCTGAATGAGACCCATAAATGATTGAGCAATTAATTAAAATTGAGCTAACATCGGATATATTTATTGGGAATTCTCCACTTATTGTTACATCAGAATCAGTTAGAGAACCATAAATCTGTTTTGCAAAACCAAACATTTCGCCGATCGTGTGTGTGGTTGAAAAATCAACACGAAAATTGTTTTTCAAATTCATTGATGAGCGCATTGTATTATAATTTGGCTCAATTTTAAAGTCATCGCTGTAACCAAGTTTTTTAATTTCTAATTTAATAAAATCATTAATGTCAACGACGTTGTAGGCGCCAGGTGTTATTATTATTGTTTTTGTGATTCCGCCTACGATAATATCTAATCGATCGTTGATGTCTTTTTTAATGTTGTAAAACGAGTGCCACATTGTTGCGGATATTAATCCGAGTTCGTAATCGGTGTCGGCGGGAAGTTCAATTGCTGGGGAATACGATACTTTGAAATTTGCTCTGCTTGTTGAACTATCTTGACTCGCTGATGTAGTTGAATCCATGAGTAATGTTACAGCAGACATTGTTAGTGATTATACAAACAATTTTTATAAAAATCGTAGCTGATTAAGAACGCGATCGGTCAACAAACTTGTTTATAAAATTTCTGTATAATTTTGAATTTATATGTTTACCACTCCTGAGATAATCTAGCAGTTCCACAATTTCATTATCAATTTCCACTCCAGAATTACCAGCTTGTTTTGATGCTGCAAGTATCATTAACCGATCAGCGGCCGCTTGAGCACTTTTAAAGATTTTAATACCTTGTCCAGTTTTTTCTTTCTTTTTCAATACTTGTTTGACGATTCTTAATTTTTCTTCTTCGTCTACAGAACTTGGTTGACTGGATTTTATGTAATCACGTAATTGATCAGTGGTATAGGTTTTAATATAATCGGTAAACGATTTATGATCACTTTTAGTTTGTTGTTTTTTAGCTGCTTCATCGGTTAATTGTTCTTTGTAACCAGCTACCGCTTGAGCAATTGTTTTAGATTGTGATATTTTTTCTTTCGGTATATTCATTTGTTGAGCTAATTGAGATGTTGTAATATCTGCTGCGTCATCAAGTTCTTTTTCCATTTTTATTTTTTGATCGAGTATGTCTTTATAATTTTGATTTAAAAGCATGTTTTGTTCATGTTGTTTTTCAATTTCAGGGCTGGTATAACCTCGTGATATTCTTTGTCCAGTTAATTGATTTTGTTTGCTTAATTCAGAGCGTTTATCTTTTAAATCATCAATGGACATGTTATAAGCTTCTTTAATTTCTTTGTCTATGTCAATACGTTTAAAGGTTTGCATTGGTGGAGGAAGAGTTAAAGGATCGCCATATTCATCGGCGTCTGTTGTTTGACCATCTTCTGATAATTCTGGCATTGCTTCATCTTTTTCTTTTTTTCCAAGAGTTGAAAGTTGGTCTATTATTTTATTAAGTGTTTCTTTAGTTGGTATAAAACCACGTGAAATTGCTGTTGCTATATCCATATCTGTTTCCTTATTCGTTGTGGAATCCACAAACGTACCAACAAATAATCTTCGAACGGGTGTTAAAAATCTAAGCAATGATTCCTCTCTATGTTGCTCATCCCACCTCGCTTGTTGAAATAACTCTTTATTTTTTTTGTTGAACCAAAGAAAGCTTTCTTAATGTTTTAATTCGTTGATCATCTTCGTTATTAATTAACCTGATTGGTCTGATTGAGAGTTCTCGATTGACGATTGCCGATGAATCGGTCAATGACTGAGGTCGATCAGACCGATCACGTGCTCGATCAACGAATCGTTGATTTTGTTTTAATGTTACAAGTCGTCGCAGAGTATTAATTTTATTTCTGTTATCGTCACCATTTTTTGTTTGATCCATACCACCAATTTCTTTAATCGCGTTTATAACTTTGTTTGCATTGATGTTTGTGGAAATAATACCAAGATGTTTGGCAACTTTAACCAATGATGTCCACCAGTCTTCGTAACTATAATTTTTTCATTAGTTGGTGTGTTATATATAATCGATTTATACAAAATCCGATTTTATACAAAATCGATCGTTGATAAAAAATATTCTATTGGTGAGATTTTTCTTTGAAAACAGATTGTATCCTATCTAATAGGTTTTGATTAGCTCTAATGAATTTTTTTAACACCCTCATCTGTATAATATTCAGGACCACCAAAAATATTTCTGTCTGCTAGCACATCTTTTTGTAATCTAATAAGCTCTGCTTTGGTCATCTTCTTTAATTTTTTTGTTGAATACGATGGAGGGTTTTTTATAACTGCTAGATATGGTGGTCTCATATCTGTTGATGGTGGTGGTCTCATATCAGGAGCTGAAGCATCTACAGGAACTTCTGCCACTGGTTTGATTTCTGGAGCACGTGATCGGTCATCGATTGGCGGACTAGGTGGTCTAAATTTCTCCCATGGGCCAAACTCTGGCTTCCATTCTACCCATGTTTTTTAGGTTTTGTTGGGTCAATCATCCATCTTTTTCCTGGCTCAACTTTTCCTATTTCAGCGAGAGCTGTTTTCTGATCTTCCTTCGAAATTATTTTTTCTAATTGTGCTTGGATTGACCAATCACCTCTTTTCCTTCCTGTTGGAACATATTTTGAAATTGATGACACTGCAGCTGGAGTTGATGTAACTGTAGATGCGATTGATTCCATTATAGTTGGAACTGGTACATTTGACAGATCTTCTGGAAGCTGACTAGGTGGTATCGTTGTTGTTGCTGGCGCCCAGTTTAATTTAGCTAAATCGAAACTAATTCCTGGTAACCTTGGTTTTGGAAGTACAAACTTACCTGCACGTTCTTCTTTTTTAATTTTTGCATCATGTTTTAATTTCTCAAGTTCAGCTTCTCTTTCTAATTTCTCGGTTTGTATTTGTCTATCATAGTTTTGTTCTGTTAGTAACTTCTTAAAATCTTGTTTCTTTTCCTCATATAGCAGTTCTCCATAATATTTGTCAGTATCTGCATAATGTGCTGACGATTGTATCAATGCTACCCTTTTACTCGCCTCAATCTCTCTATTTAATTCATATTTTTCTTTACCCTGTTTCTTTAAAAGTTTTTCAAAAACTCTTTTAGGCACTTCACCTATTGCTTTTTCTCTCTTTTTTATGTAGTCGGTGTGTAAGTTTTCGAAATCTGTTTTATATTGTTCTTGTAATTTTGTTACAGCTTCGCTATCACCAGCTTTCATTGCGGCATTATATTTTTTTTAAAACTTTCATCGTTCATCTTGATCGTATTTTCATATTTTTCTTTTTTTGGCCCTATCTTTATTACTTCATCAAGTTCATCATTGTGTTTTTTTTCTAACTCAGTTAGTTTTGGATGACGTCTATAATATTCTTCTAATTCTCGCCTATCAACTGTATATTCATGATCATATCTAGGTATACGTTTCAATTGAAAAGCAATGTCTACTTCAGCTTCAATATTAAATTTTTCTATTTGATCAGCGTGTTGTTTGTCTAACTCCTCTTTAGCCTTTTTAATTTCCTTCATTTTATCCGTATTCACCTCTTGGGATTTCTCAGCCACCATTTCCAGATATCGTTTGACTTTATCTTCTGTACCTTCTTTATCTTCTTTTGTGTGTTTTATAAACGTTACAGGAACTTCAACTTGTTCAAATACTGTTTTAGAGTCTTTTACGGTTGAGGGCATTCCAATCACACTATCTGGTTTTTGTTGTTTACGTTTTAATATTTGTTCTTCTTCTTCTTCTTCTTTTCGTCTTTTTGCAGCAGCTTTAAGCATTTCAGAGGTATCTTCGTCATCTTTTTTTAACACTTCTTTGATTTTTTTTTATTTGTTTCGTTGTATCTCCGCGCTCAATCGTTTTCGCGTTTTAATATCCGCTTCTTTTTTTCGTTCAGCTTTTTGTTGTTCAAAAACGATTGTTTCATCGATTTTATCAGTTTTTGTTTTAAATCTTTGTTCAAGTATTTTTTTTGTTAATTCTTTTTTTGCTGCTGATATTTTATCATCTGCTTGTGACTCTTGTTGTTCAATTTCTTTTAATGCTTGTTTAACTTTTTCTTTCTCTGTTTCTTGTTCTTTTCTCAGCAATTGTTTAGCTGCCCGTTCTGCTTTTTCTTCACGTTGTCGATCTTCTTTAACTCGAGCTTCTTTAGCTCGATCTTCTTTATCTTTTTCAGCTGCTTGTTTAGCTTTTGTCACTAGTTTATCTCCTTTAACTTCTTTAAGTGATTGATAACGATCAATTTGATCAGTTTTTAACCGATCTGACACAACTGATTGTTTAATCTGATCGGGTTTTTCCTTATCTGGTGTTTTTTCTAAAATGTTTTCCCAGTCTGTCTCTTTTTGTTGTTCTTCTCGTTCACGACCTGACATTTCTTGGATTAGTTTAGCTTTTGTAAATCTATGTTCATGCTTTGTTGGTTGAAATTCTATTGGTTTAGCTTCTATTGGTTCATATTCTCTTGGTTCATATTCTCTTGGTTCATCTTCTATTGGTTCATATTCTCTTGGTTCATCTTCTATTGGTTCATATTCTCTTGGTTCATCTTCTATTGGTTCATCTTCTATTGGTTTAGTTTCTAATGGTTTATCTTCTAATGGTTCATCTTCTGAATGTTTAAACAAGCGATCAAATTCTGCTTGTTTATATTTTGCTTGCTTAGCTTCTTCTCGTTCATATTCTGCTCGCTCAGCCTCTTCTCGCTTATCTTCTTCTCGTTTATATTTTGCCTGCTTAGCTTCTTCTCGTTCAGCCTCTGCTCGCTTAGCCTCTGCTTGTTTCGCTGCTAAATCATCTTCTGCTTTTTTAAGTGCTCGATCAGCTTTTTCTTGGTCAGCTTTTGTTTTTGCAACTGCTTGATCAGCTTTTTCTTGCTCTTCTTTTTGAATTGACGCCTCTGCATATTCTTGAAATTGTTTAAATGCTTGTTTAGCTTTTGTCACTGTTTGAGCTTCTGCAACTTCTTTCAATGCTTGTTCTTTTTTAAGTGTTTGTTCTTCTTTCAATGCTTGTTTAACATCTTCAGCGTCTTCAACTTCTTGTTTAGCTTCTTCAACTTCTTGTTTAGCTTCTTCAACTTCTTGTTTAGCTTCTTTACTGATTTTTAATGTTTGATAATCTTGACTAAATTTTTCAATCAAATCAATTACCGATTGTGGTTGTTCTTTTTCATAATCCTGATCGGGTTGATCAATTGTTGGTAATTGAACTGGTTCAATTTGATCAGGCTCGATTCGATCAGTCGATTTATCAACAATCCTCAATTGTTCACCTTGATCTTCATCATCATCACGTTTAGGAGTTTCAAAAAGTTTGTGATAATCGTGTGTAATCAAGCTTTCTTGAGCGGTTGGAGAAGTTCTAAGTTTTTCTCGATTGTTCATTTCAACATTATAAGCTGTTAATTTCGATCTTTGTAAAATATTTTCTTGATATACGTTAACATTATCTTTTAGGTTAACTTCACCTTTATATTGATTTGTTAAAAACTTAACTTCATCGACTAAATCTGCAAATTCTTCAGTTCTAGATTGTGATTCATATTTTTCAAAAATTCTTTGTTCGATCATATTATTAGCATTAAGAATAGAACTAACTAAGTTTTTATTTTGACCAAAAAGTAGACTACGTTGTAAAATCAAATTTTCACGGTGTATTTGTATTAATTCTTGTAAATTATAATCTTTTATATTATTATATGTTATTTCTCTTGGATCATAAGTACTAGTCGGATCGAGTTGAAATTTTGGACTTAATGCTTCTTTAATAGTAATACGTGATGACGAAGATGATGACGATGACGACGATGACGACTCCTGCGATCCTTTGCGATCACTTGGCGGCCTTGGTTTGAAAAAATCTTCAGATGTTGATGGTTTTTCCGCTAATACCGTTTGAAACTTACCTAAACTTATTATTTCACTTTTTTGTGATTCTATGGGATCTGCATCAGAATCTTTAATAATACCTAATTTTAAACCCTTAAACTGTTTTTTAATTTTATTAATCATTTTACTGGTTGGTTTAAGGCCACGATTGATTGCTGTTGCTATATCTAAATCTATTTCCTCATTGGTTTTTGGATCAACAAAAGAGCCAACAAATAATTTGCGAACGGGTTTCAAAAAACTTATCAATGAATCCTCTCTTGTCTGTTCACGCTGTCTTGTCAATTGAAACAATCGTTGATTTTTGTATTTAGCTAAACTTAATCGACGCAACACACTTTTCCGATCATTAATTCCATGAACTTGTTGCAAATAATATCGTTCCATTATTAATTAGTTATTCATAATTTTGAAATAAAGTGAACTGTAATAAAAAAAACTGTGTGAAATTTCTACGAAACATCTTCTCAGGATCAGCAGCGTATTTGTCAAACAAAAAGAAATCATACATGTTATGCGTTGCCGACTTATACATCTGAATAAATTGTTTTTTATCGATGGCGCCACCATAAAAATCATTTGCGATTCTATTTACATCATTGTTATCAAGCCCACCAAATAAAATAAAACAACCTGTGTTGCGTCGAATCGTCTTTGGTACTGTAAAATAACTTTGAGCGAGATAAATAGAATTACAACGTTTGTTTCGAGATAATGCAAAATAGGATTCCACGGGTTTTGTGTCTTTAGCTGTCAAAGGTATATCATCAAATACCACAATCTTGTTCTCCTCATCGTCAAGTTCTGCAACAGGAATAACTTCATCTGGTGAATGAAATGTAATGACATTGTTGCCAGAAATTGTTTTTAAAACCTGATTGTTAAATTGCTGCAATAAATCATATTTTTGTTGTTGTGCATTAATTGTATAAATAAACACTCGATCATATTTTAATATTTTACTAATTATTAAATTCATCAAAAGATTAGTTTTACCCGATCCAGTTCGTCCAACAATTAAATAATGTGTATCTGGCAACTCATTCTTATGCTTTGTTCGAATATCTCGTGATGGATCATCAAAATTAATAATTGACATTTTTTTGTTTGTATATAATTGTATTTATATATATTTATAAAAAATCTATATTATAATAATGTTCTATTATAGTAAATTTGGTACAGTAATAAACACAACAATAGATGCTCCATCAGCAACAAAAGTTGTCGGAGCCACAGATATATCAGGATTAGTGAAGAAATCTGGGGACACAATGACTGGAAATTTAAAAATGAGCAATTCTAGAGTAATTGGTTTGGAAACTGATTATCCTGTGCTTAATCCAAATAATACACAAGCGGTAAGTCTGATCCAAATGTTAGCAATCAATGACAGAAAAGTCAATAAAACCGGCGATGTAATGACTGGAATCCTGGATATGAGTGCTAATAAAATAACTTCATCGTATGTTCCAACAAATCCCTCGGACGTTGTCAACAAATTATATGTGGATGGATTTGCATCAACGTATGTCAACCGCTATGGTAGTACAATGCTTGGAGCACTTATCATGGGATCAAATAAAATATCGTCGACATATGTTCCAATCAATGGCACTGATCTTGTGAACAAAACATATGTTGATGAATCAACGGTATTTCTCAAGCGAACTGGAGATATAATGGTTGGAACGTTAAGCATGGGAATGAATAAAATAACGTCGTCGGCAATTCCTTCAACGGCTATTGATCTAGTAAACAAAACATATGTTGATGATATTACATCACAATATGTCAGCCACGCTGGAGATATAATGGCTGGAACGTTAACAATGGTTAATGGTGCTAAAATAACAGGATTACCAACAACGTTTCCACCAGGAAACATTACCGATGCAACATCTTATGCACAAATAACAACAAAACTAGCGGAATATGTTCCTCGAACTGGAACAACAATGATTGGCTCGGTCAACATGGGCGGATATGTTTTAAACGGATTAAACACATACTTATCATGGGCACTTGATAACGCGGTCAATGTTAAGTACATGAATGATAACGCTGTTCTTAGAACCGGAAGCACAATGACGGGTCCGCTAAACATGAATAATGTTGCGATAACAAATGTAGCAGTACCAGTCAATCCTGGTGATGCTGTTCCGTATTCATCACTTGTCAACCTCAAAAGCACCGTGGTTAACAAAATCGGTGATACAATGACCGGCAATCTTGTGATGACAAATTGCGTTGTTAAATGCACAACAGCGCCAACAGCAACAGATGACCTCACCAACAAAACTTATGTTGATTCTAAGATCGCAGGTGTTATTCGAGTCAAAAACAGTGTTGGTCATATTCCACCGCTATCTGGAAATAGCAACAGTCGTACTGGATTTATAGCAACATCATCGTCAGCGTATTCTGGATTTGATCTTTGTTATGTCTTTTCATATCATCTGTATTCTGGGACAAATGCAAATGAATGGGCTACAAATGGCATGTCAGCCAACTTCTGGATCAAAATTCAGTGTCCATCTCCAGTTGCCATATGGAAATTTCAACTACGTGGACGAGCTACCAACCAAGAACGAATATATAATTGGCGACTTGAGGGCTCCAGCAATGATATAGGTTATACAACATTATATACGATAGCTCCTGGCGTTAATTATATCGGAACAACACTTCAAGAATTTACTTTATCTAATACATCTAAGTATTCGTATTTCAGATTATATGTTGTTAATGCTGAACCGGTAAATCCTGGTCTTAGCATGTCTCAAATATTTTCATTAGATGATACTGTGTAAATTCTTAATTTTTTTTGTATAAATCAATAATACAAAATCAAATCAATAGTAAATGCCTGAAATTGTTGAAGTATGTCGCGAGTTTTACAATAAAATATTCGAATTCGATCACACGCAATTGGATAAACCTGAATTTACTTCAACAATTAATCCTGGTAAAACAAAACAAGAAAAAGATGAAGCACAACGACAAGAAAATATTCGATCAGCGCTTCGTGAACTATCAAATATGATAAAAAATACAGATGAACAAACTGAAAATATTATAAACTTAAGATCGGTTATCACAATGAGAAAGGCTCAGATGAAAGAAATTCTAAACAAATACGATATATTTGTAAAATTTTGTACTCAAGCGGAAATGAATAAAATAGAGAGTGAAATTGAAAAATTACTTCATGATGTAATAGTAGAGTTATCACGAGATAATACTTTTACAATATTACGATCAAAGCTAGTACAAAAACGAAAATTTACTGAAGGAGAATCAGGAAAACATAAAGAAAGACTAGATTGCTTAGATAAAATTTTTGAGAAAAAGCGACATGGCCTTATGCGAAACATGAAAGCGTCTAATAATTTTGCTAAACGGCGACTATTCAGAGAGCTCGGATTAGATTACAATGACACTGAAACAATTGTTGCCATCCACAACGAACCAGATGACGCGCATGCACTTGCCACGAGTTACTTAGTTCTTGTATCATCAAAAACACCAGAATTTCAGAACAAATACAACGGTGATGATATAGCAGCTGCATTTAACACTGTTGAAACAATCGAGAAAAAATTGAAAACATTATCAGAAACTGAACGAACACCTTTTTATGATGAATTAAATGCACTTGATGAAATAACTGATGAAATAACATGGAATCCAGATCTAAAACAAAAAACATATGATCAAATAATAATTTATGGAGATGACAATCTTTTTTTGGATTCTTTCATGAGTGAGCCATTGTACGCAAATGTACGTGAACTAATAAAAGTAAAATTAAAGGTAAATGAGCTGCTGTTGAAACATAATATACCAGGTGATTTTGCTGCAGCGTATACAATATTATATCAGTACTTAGTGCTAGATACTATACCAATAGGCGCTGTAAAATCAGCTATGGAATTTATTGACTTAAATAATCAAAATGTTGATGTAAACAAGATAAATAATGTTCCGGAAACCTTCGAATTCAAATATAAATTATCTTATTCGTTTGAACAAGATAAAATAATAAAAAA
Organism: Margaritifera margaritifera; assembly: GCA_029931535.1. Classification (NCBI taxonomy): domain Eukaryota; kingdom Metazoa; phylum Mollusca; class Bivalvia; order Unionida; family Margaritiferidae; genus Margaritifera; species Margaritifera margaritifera. The sequence continues at coordinate 93,081 of JAQPZY010000902.1, read as the reverse complement.
TAAACAAGTAGAAATATTTGGAAAATACAGAGATTTTATCGATGATGAAAAAAATAAAAAGTTTAAAGAACTAGTTGCAAAAGCTGCAGAAAAATTAAAATTTGCGGATTTTATTAAATACCATAACGATGTCGACAAATTCACTGATGCTGTTTTTACACTTTGGTTTATTGAAAAATACATTGGACCAGAAAGTACAGTTGATGTAGCAAGACTTTTTGATGAAAGAATGTTTAATGTTTTTGGGTATAGTGTCGTAGACGCTGAGGCTTATTATAATAAAAATAGGCATTTAGAAGATAAAATTAAAGTAGAATATCTAAATAAAATAAAAAATTTGATGAATATTCATGATATTATAAAAGATCATCCACGTGAAGTATATACATCTTATTCAGGTCGTTATTTACTTTCTCATGATATTAAAATTAAAAATCTAAACAAATTAATTTTAGAGCCTTATTTTGATGAAAACAGTTCTTTAAGAGTAAAAACTGTTTTACGTAATGGTTTATTATCAGATCAGCCACAATCAAATCAAAGAAAATATAAAAGAAAGATTCGCAACAGCATACGTGATACTCCGGCAATACTTTATTCCACGTAATATTAATATCGATTTTGTTAAAGCAGCCATCGAATTCATTGATTTACACGAACATAATATCGGAGAAATAAATGATATTGCAGCGGTTTCAGATATACTCGACTATAAATCAACAAAAGAATACACAGACAAACAAGAAGAACAACTGCGACGTTCTACAGCAAATATATTTAACAAATACAGAGCAACGCTTACAGATGTTCGAAATGCAGATTTTAATGCACTGGTTTCAGACGCTGCTACAAAATTAAAGATCACAAGTTAATATTTATCAACGATTATTATATATAAACGATGAAACAAATCATCAATTTTAATCGTATTTCTACAGCAATATCAGACGATGAACGCAGTCAACTAATAGCATATTTTTACACCTATCATAAAAAAGCGTACTGCGCTAAAAAAGCCGCCAAGTATTATAGTCGGTTAATAAAACTAATATTTTATGCGCCGTTGGTATTAACAACAAGTGGAATTGTTTCAGCTGGTAGCACATTCAATCCATCACTTCTAATAGTATCTGGTGTTGGAATATTTATTAGTGCTGTCGTACGACGTCTTGAACCAAAACTCGAACATAAAAAATCATCATGTAAATTCTCCGCATCAGTATATGCAAAAATATTAACAGAATTACAGGCTTATCTGCGAGGTAAAAAATATGATACTATTGGATTAATCCATGAATTACAAACAAAAGACAGCATGTTAGTCGATATTTCCCCAAATAAAATAGCAAAATATGAAAAAAAATATGATACAATATATAGTAAAGCATAATATGAAATATAAAAACTGTCCAATTATAAAATATTTCTTTCACGTTGGAAGCATTGAAGACTGTTATATCATACATAATGCAATATTTTACATAAATTCTAAGTTCTATTACGATATGAATACTATGAACGATACAATTATTAAAATTTATTATACGCTAAAACATGGTAATATAATCAAAATTAAAACGTTCAAAACCGACCACGGTTTATTTTTCAATGTTATTCTTCCTGGTAAGCCAAATTCAATCACATATGATTGTAAAAATATGTTAATTCCAAGTACAAACGATGATTCTAATGAAGCAAACTTAGTTACTAAATTTTTACTATCCAATGATTCTGCCGATTCTAGTGATGTTTTTTCAGAAAATATGTTTCAAAACAGTAATTTTATAATCAGATTCAAATTTCAGGATATAATTTTATATAATCTATATCATAAAACATCATATTTTACAGATCAGGTGTGCTTAGACAACATAACATACTCAAATTGTCTGAAAACTATTGAAAGAATATTAAGATTTATTATAATTGGTGGTGAATAAATTATAATAATTTTCAATTAAAGATAATTCTTAAGTATAAGTTGATCGAGCACGTGATCGGTCTTTGACCGATTCATCGATCATGTAAACATTTATTATAGTAAAAGAAAAAATTAATCATCAACAAGTTTGATGACAATTTCTTATTAATAAGGCAAAAGGAGTGATCGTAGCATAATTCATCCAATCTAGGTTTCAAAACTGCAAGAGGGGGCTTGCATGGACTGAAATGAGAGAGAGGATGGTGTGCTAGGATCCGCCTTTTACCTTACTACTACATCTCGTTCTTCTATTTCTGATCATCATCAGCATCGTCATCATCTTAGTCATCATCAATGTTCTTGTTGTCGATGACATTTAATTTCATATCCTTTCTCCTTACGATGATTGTAATTTGTGACCACCTAAAGCATATCATAACCAGTTACACGCCTGTCATATCCTTCCAAACATACTTTCAAACAGCACATAAAAGGATAGACAGATCTTGGGAGTCGTACTTATATACACAATTATGACTACCACAGTTGTATAACCACATGAGTAACCACATACATGCATGCATACGGGCAGACATACGCACATACTGAACATAGCTTCTCTTAAATGTTAAAAATATTCACCGCATTAAATCTGGTTTTTTTTTATCAAAAACTAAACATACACATATGCATATTACTATGCGTTCAAATGACAATATTGCAAACTATAGTTTATTTACTTACGCCAATTTACATACCTATGACTGCATATGAAGCAAATGTTCAGTTGCAACTTTATATTCAGAAATTTTCGATATTTAAATGAAATAAACAATGTAACAGGCCGTAAGGAAGGGAATACATTTATGTGTAGCTTTTCGTTGTGGTATACAATGTGAATGACAAGATGCGTCTGTTCTTCGGTATATGTTTGGTCACTCCTGCACAATGGAGAGAGAGAGAGAGAGAGAGAGAGAGAGAGTCTTAAGAAAACGGATATTCTAAAAACTTAAAGAAAAGACAACTACTAAGTAATAAAGAACTAAAGGTTTTATTTTCTATAAAAAATGTGATTGCGGAACGACTAGCAAGCGGTCGACGTTAAATATAATAATTTTTAATTTCCTTCATTCGCTCTCATGAAGTTCATTTGACAAAAACCATTCAAAACTTTTTAGAATTTTATAAGATGGTGCCACTACGATATTACAGTTATGGTGGATATTTATGCCAATAATGTATCTGTCAGTACTTTTATCATTCCTCACATTACTGCATTGTTACGGAATCCAATACCACTCATTGTATTTTTCATTTCCACATAGTTTTCATACCCTTTAAAAGTTGACATATATTAAGTTTAGGAATATATTAGTTACGAGACCGGATAACTATTATCCATACAAAAGACATCAAAACGAAATTTTAACGCTGCCTTCAGTTGCACTCAGAATTATTAATGGTTAATATGTAATAATAACAAACAGTTAATAATAATAATAATAATAATAATAATAATAATAATAATAATAATAATGTGTATACAATAAATATGAGTTTTCTTTAGGTCAATCTATCTATTACTATCATTTGTTAAAATGTGACATATTTTATTATGTTCTTTCATTGGTTGAGAAATATTCATATTAATAATTTCACTATATTAGACAAAACATACAATTTCAGTATCAGTAAAATATACAGTGATAGAATCCAACGAGAACAATCTAACTTGAAAAATTTTGACCTACGGGTCGTATTCCTTTTAAAGTCAGTTCTAATGTACCAAACCGCTGATTTTCCTTGATCTCGTGAATTTTTTTTTTTTTTGAAATGATTTACACTTCCTGTTGGGTAAAGAGATCTGTTAACCAAATGCACTAACGTGTATCAATCAGACAATGACAAAAACGCGTTGTGATAAACATGTTCTGAATGCCAACTGGAAAAAGTTTGCAAAATACCTTGCATCTCCATGCAGCGTCAAAAAATAAAGAGTACAATGATACCGGTGGGATTTTCTGTTATACCCTCAAAAAATTCGAAAGTAAACAAATATATAACATCAAGTCAAAATTTAATTCTAAAGCCATATATATATATATATATCCTTTCGTGTTTTCAAGACAGCTGAAGACGAGATATTTGATTCCAGCAGCCTTGCATGCATAAAAACTGTAAAACGTCGTTGAAATTTAATTTGGTGTAGATTTTAATTGTGGCATTTGGATGGTGGGTGACTGTAAAAAAAGAAGTCATTTCGACAAAGCGATAGACACACACTGCATCCCACCCCAATAAAAAAAAACAAAAGAAAAAGGAAATCCAAAAGGAGCAAATAGCACTAAGCAAAGATAAAAGATATGAAAAATGAGGTCACAGCTATAGTACAATATAATGATGTCACAGCTATTGTACACAACAGTAAAATATAAACATTTGGTATATGTAGATATCCATATTTCAGATCTGCTGCAAAAGTTATGTGGATTTTCATTGTAAAAACTCTCGTTCTCTATTACATTATTCTCCGCTTCAAGAAGTCTTTATTTCAGTGCTTGAATTATCTTATCCTTATTCGCTTGCACCCAGGCATCAAAAGACTGAGTCTTCGGGTAGAGCTTTTTGGTCAGCGCAACATCCCTCAAATTATCAGCTTTAAGCTGGAAGAAATGGAACATGTTGGCCAATTCTTCCGCCCCGGGGAAAGGCAATTTGGCGAACTCCTCGACAGAAATTGGAACATACTCAAACTGTTTTGGTTTCAGATGTTTCGAAAGTGTGGCACACACTTGACCTAAGGTCAGTTTGTCCCCAGCTAGATGTAGTTTCTGTCCCCTGTATTTGGCTGGATCTTTGAAAATTTCAACAACCCACGGACCCACGTCGTTGACAGTCATCATATAGAGAGGTTTATCGCCCATCGGTAGTGATATAACATACTTATTCTCAGCTGTCTTCCGTGGCGGGTGAAAGTTAAGGAAGTTTTCAATATAGAATGGGACTCTTGTGCTAGTGTACGAGATTCCTGTTTCCTCAATGTAATCTTCAATTTTCGCTTTCCCATCAAAATGGTATACTGGACCAGCGGTCCCTGATCCTTCCGTGTTTTCAAGACCGCTGAAGACGAGATGTTTGATTCCAGCAGCCTTGCATGCATCAACCACGTTTTTCCCCTGTTGTATCTCACGGTTCATATCCAAATGTTCATAGTAGTTGGTTACAAGGAAGCAGCCGAAAGCCCCGGTCAAACTTTTTTTCAGGCTTTCTTTGTCGTCCGTGTCGCCTTTCACAAGTTCCACATTAAGTTTCTTCAGTTCCTGAGCTCCATTTCCATCAAGATTTCTTGTCACAGCGCGTGCTGCAAATGATGGATTCTGCAGAAGAGCTCGGACAACAGCCCCTCCCTGTGCTCCAGTCGCTCCAAAAACAGTTACAATCTTCTTGCTAGCCATGTTGGAGAGTACTTGCAAACTAACGCTCTGCGATTAGGTTTACGGGAAGTCTCTTATATATCCAGGTCTGTTTAAAAGTGTTTGTCTAGATAGGGTGAGCAGCGCAACGTAATATCGACTCCGATTCTGCTACACTTATACACTTTTGTTTCTGATAGGACCAATGGATTATACTTTTAAAATATATTATTGACACTGATTTAGATAATATTTAATGCGTTGAATATCTAAAGTATGTTTTCATTGAGAAACAATCTTTAACCCCTTTGTTTAAAATGAACCATTCCTATGAAGATCTTTCTCGAACAGTTTATAATGGCATTATTAGTCGTTCTAGAACTCGAACTATGCACACATTAAACACATTAACACATGGACTGTATAGTACCTCGAACAGTTTATAATGGCATTAGTATCTGTTCTAGAACTTGAACTCTGCACACATTAACACATGGACTTTATTGTACGAGACATTATTCTGCGATTTCAGAAGATTTGCGTTGTCAAATACCTGTACAAATATCATTTCTGAATACTGAAAAATTGGAAGTAAATAGAATGAAACTAATTTTGAAAAGTTAACTTTGTGTAATACTACATACAGTGCTCTGGAAAATGGAGCAGGATGAGTTATGTGGTCATTTAAAGCATGAGTTAGACGTGGAGTTTTCTTTCTAACTCCAAGCAACTTTTGGTCTTGTAATTATGTCGTTATTTATGACAGTATGTCTGCCTTATTGTATGCCTGTCTGTGTGTTTGTTTGTGTATGTGGGGAAGTAAATAGTGAGGTATGTCTGTGTGTTTGTTTGTCTGTCTGTATATCTATCTCTCAGTAAGTTCGTATGCATGTTCCTGAACACAGGTATATCGTGCATGTACGTTTATTTACAGCTAGTTGGTCAAGCAGATAGGCATGCAGAATAGGAGGAAGGCAGGCGGCTAAATATGTACGTACGTAGTTATGTATGGATGGCTATATGCTTGTTCAAATGTAGGTACACATGTACATTGGTAGGTAGGTATGAAGTTAGCTTGGTGTGTATGTATATGCTAACCTCATAGTAAATTAGTAAGGTTGATAGGTTGATTGACTAATAGGTAGGTAGGTCATGACTACGGGTCAGATGCTTTTGTGGCAATTATATCCATTAGAGTATCAAGTGTGCTGAATTTTGACCCTGAAATTATGTAGCTGCAGCAAAAATAGCGATGGCAGCATCTCTCTCTCTCTCTCTCTCTCTCTCTCTCTCTCTCTCTCTCTCTCTCTCTCTCTCTCTCTCTCTCTCTATATATATATATATATATATTTGGAATTGAACGTGACGTATCAGCAAACATTTATGTCTTTCGAAAACTTCGTTTTGGTTAGACAGATATGTAGGTAGGAAGGCAGCTAAAATACAGATCGGTAGGTATCAAAGTAAATAAGGATGTAGGTAGTTAAGGTGATAGGTGTATAGGTTGCTTGGTAATTGTGAATGTATATATGTTTCAGTCATAGAGACTGTGGTCACACATACAGATGATACAAGCAGGCAGTACATTTGCACTATTACGTGTTCCTATATAAATTGTAAAACCTTTTCCCGGTCTCTTTTAAATCTAACGTTTCAAAAGAGTGTTGTTACAATATAAATAACACATAATTTCGTAAAACAAATTCCTTCTACTTACTGTATTACCAGAAATAAGTAGTGTACTAGTTTTTGGTCTCTTCAGTTGCGTAACTTGAACAAATATGGTAACGTCGCTATTTTACATTGCTGTTAATATCACAGTATTTTTATACAAATTTTAGAAAGGCTCTGTCAGTCCTAATGTGCTTTTTTGTGGTGTTAGCTGGATAGGTATGCAGTTGAGACAGTTTGTCGGTAGCAACGAAGGTTTGCAAGCAGGTAGATAGTGAAGTAGGTAGGTAGGTGAGAGTACATATGTATGGACCTAGTCAGGTACGCAGTTATTTTAATAGATGTGTAAATAGCACATATAGTTATTTAAAGATAATTGGTTTTAATCTAAGTCTGTAAGTTACAAGTGTCATCAAAGTATTCCTAGTGATACTTAGATTGGAATCAAAGTATTCCTAGTGATACTTAGATTGGAATCAAAGTATTCCTAGTGATACTTAGATTGGAATCAAAGTTTGCCAATCTTTTGTATTTATATTTCTCATTTCAAAATTATTCATGTGTTCCTATCAATAATATCAATAAGTGTAATTTAGAACTGTGGATATCTAATTTTAATCTGATTGACTTTGTCCTGTTTTACAATTACTTACCAACGAGAATAGCAGCCATAACTAAACTATTTAAGTCATGAAAGTTTACTTTTGACATCGTTTCATAGAACAATATGTGCATCATATTTGGTACAAACATTAGGATTATTATTTGTACTGTTTTATGCCCCCATTCCCCGTAACCCTCTCCCTACCAAACACAGTTTAGTAGGACGAGTAAAGAAAGGTCTGTGATAAATGTGATATTGCATTTGATATATCTGTATGACCTTCTCCCCCCCCCCACACACACACACCCACACACCCACACGCACATCCAAACACTTCAACTGAGAGCGGATGTATTAAGAGAGACTCTATTTTTCTGTTCATCTCTCCGTCTGTCTGTCCCTAAACTTGTTATCTCTTCTCCACCTACACCACTAGGAATAATCTGCTACAAAGTAGTACGCTCAACCAGTCAATCGGTGTTTGTTTTGATACGCAATATGGGTTGACATTCTTATTCTGACCTTTTTCTTGTTAAAATGGGGATGGTGGTGGGTGAGCCTCAGAAGTAGAATTTTAGGAAGGAAAAATGTCAGCCTTTCTTAGTTTTTGCTAGTAATTCTAAATACTGCGTTAGGTTTCTCTTATTAACCCTAGCTCTCCTTCCATACTTCATCTCTTCCTTGGAATCCTTTATACTACGGCTACTTGTCTTACAGGCCAGTTTAGGCGAGTCGCATATCGATTTAGCGAAGACACTTAACAAAAGCACGTGAATGAGATGTTTACTTATAATGCAAGTTAATGATGATTGAATCTCTGACATTCTAGCTCACGCCTTTGCTTCGATCTCTCACAAGCTAAACTAAAACAAATGAAAACCCTACCCTACACTTGCGCACAAAGTTCATAAACGGATATAACAAAATGGTCTTGTTCCTCAAAGGATCGATCAAGTATAGTTCATCAATAAATATTCACAAATGAAGGGATATGATCAATGCCTGGATTATTTTCAACATATTTGACTGACGTATGGGTTTATCAACAAATGTGATAAATGTATCGATTTATGGACAAATTTGATAAATGTATGGATTTATGGACAAATATGATAAATGTATGGCTTTATAGACACATATGATACATGTATGAAATTATAGACCAATATGATAAATGTATGGATTTATAGACAAATTTGATAAATGTATGATGATGTATTAGATTTGTCATACACATAATGACAATGAATTTTAGGTGGAAAACCTAATATATATTTCATCAACATATATGATCCTGTTATCTCGTGACATGAGTGTAATAAAGAATTTGTCATTATCATTATGACGTGAATACTCCCAATCCACCGCTCCCCAGGAACGGTTAAGGAATGATCACGTGTAGTCCACTCCTCCCAGCTTGCTGAAAGATCCCTCTGGAACTGCCCTACCCTGCAGACTCGTTTGTACAGAACCTTTAGCCTCTCGAACCAAGTCGCCCTGTATCGTCCCTCAAACCAATGTCACCATAGCAACCATTGACTACTATATCAGGGTTAAACTACCCCACGGAGTTCGACGACTCCACGAACAGCTAAAAATACAATATTGAGCCGTGTAATTACAAGAGATAGGTTTAAGTGAGAATACAGTAATATGCATTACGCATGCGTACACATGAACTGACTTATTTACACATTAAATTTTTCTTTCGAAATAAAAACGCTGTTTACGACAAGAATAATCTCACCTGATTATAAAAACTAGAACCTTTCTCATCGTTTAATATATTTAACATATAACTGAATTTTTCACCTTGTCTGTCCAGGTATAAACTATCCAACCTGAAAAGGACTATATTGTATCCGATAGGATGGCGTTATGTGACACAGATCTGACTTTCTAGAATTTTAGAGTAAATTCTGAAACATTCCATATAGAAAACAATTTTATCATATAGAACCCCCCCCCCCATCTCTCTCTCTCTCTCTCTCTCTCTCTCTCTCTCTCTCTCTCTCTCTCTCTCTCTCTCTCTGATGGCGCTTTATGCGTGAACAGAAAGTAGGATTCCTAGACCGCCAACGCTAAAACAATTAATCTTGGGTAACGCTGTATGCGGCAAAGGAATCATTTACGTTTATTTTAATATATAATACAAAAGGTATGTTCGTGCACACAATTCCGCGACACCACAATACACCGGTTTTACTGTAATTTGGGAGATTTTTCTGGAATGTGCCAGAAGTGTGAGCATTTACTTATACGTGACGGTATGTTCACCTAGTTGTTTTATCCGTACTGTTACGACGCTAGGTCTTAAAAATATGTAACAGAAAGAAAGTGAAACCAACAATTTAAGTAAAGTCAACAAGCAATTTTATTTCCCTATATACGAAGTGAAATTCTAAGATACTTACAATATTATGAATCAAATTCCAAATAATCCTAAATGTCCCAATCACAAGTCAAAGAATATAGAGTATTCCGAATGAGTTCAAATAGTCTTGAATGTCCTGATATACCACAATGATACAATCCAGAATGTCTTTGAATGAGTTCACAATAGTCCAAAGTAATGTATTAATTCAAAAGTCAATGAGCACATTAGTAATTTCAACGAATATATGTTAAATAAATAATTCCTCTCGAATCATATCTGATTTCAACGGCACAATGTAAAATCTGATCACAAATGGATTCCCACAGACTGATCTAAAACAGGAATGAAGTTAATGCGTATCAAGTCTATATTATATACATATTTTCTACTGACCCACATCATAACAGGACGTGAGTCGTTCTATGGAAAACCTCAGCCTAATAGCAAATAAGACCCGTCTTGAACTCAAATGCTCTTAAACATCCTGTTTACAAGTGACCGTATTTTAAAGTACAAATAGCTACAACCTTACTATAATGAACAAAGTTAAGCACACATTATAGATTCAATATATATAACAGTACCATTTGGTCTAATTCGCATGAATAGTTTTGTATTGTTCTGTGACACTAGAATTGTTTACCATGTATTGTTCTGTGATCCACGAATTTTGTACCCTGTATTATTTTGTGATACTAGAGTTGTGTACAAAGTATAGTTCTGTTACACTAGAGTTGTGTACCCTGAATTGTTCGTTGACACTACAGTTGTGTACTCTGTATTGTTCAGTGACTCTTGACTTGTGTACCCTATATTTTTCCCTGACATCCGGCGTAATTATTTATGTGAATTTTAGTATGAAAATATATTATACCATGCAGGTTTAAATCTAGAAACCAACTTGTCACAGAAGGTATTATACATACAAACATACATACATACATACATACATACATACATACATACATACATACATACATACATACATACATACATACATACATACATACATACATACATGCATACATACATACATGACACAGCACGCCAAAGGATAGACATACTTATATTTGTGTATGTATACACAAGTATGACTACCACAGTTGTTTAACCACATACGTACATGTACAGGAACAGACAGACGCACGTACGTACTGCTTCTCCAAAATGTTAAAATATTCACCACATTAAATCTGGTTATTTTTGTACCAAAAACCAAAGACAATCAAATGCTAATTTTGATATGAATTTACGTGACAAAATATACACACTGAAATATATGACCTTACGCAATTTACATATCTATGTAGATTTGCATACGTACCTGACTTAGTGTATACGAAGCAAATGTTCAGTTACAACTTTATGTTCAGAAATGTTTCGTTTTAAATGAAATAAATAATATGAGGGCCCTACAGAGGAAATACATTTCTATTTAGCTTTTCGTCGTTTGTGTAATGCGAATCTCAAGATGCATCTGCGCAGTGGAGAGAGAGAGAGAGAGAGTCTTAAGAATACGAATATTCTTAAACGTAATGGAAAAGAGACCCATTAAGTAATAAATGGAAAATAGATCCATTAAGTAATAAATGGAAAAGATACCCATTAAGTAATAAATGGAAAAGAAACCCACTAAGTATTAAATGGAAAAGATACCCATTAAATAATAAATGGAAAAAATACCCATTAAGTAATAAATGGAAAAGATACCCATTAAGTAATACATGGAAGAGAGACCCATTAAGTAATAAATGGACATGAGACCCATTAAGTGATAAATGGAAAAGAAGCTCACTAAATAATAAAGGGAAAAGACACCCATTAAGTAATAAATGGAAAAGAGGTCCATTAAGTAATACATGGAAAAGAGACCCATTAAGTAATAAATGGACATGAGACCCATTAAGTAATACATGGACATGAGACCCATTAAGTAATAAATGGAAAAGAGGTCCATTAAGTAATACATGGAAAAGACACCCATTATGTAATAAATGGATAAGAGACCCATTAAGTAATACATGGACATGAGACCCATTATGTAATACATGGAAAAGAGACCCACTAAGTAATAAATGGATATGAGACCCATTAAGTAATAAATGGACATGAGACCCATTAAGTAACAAATGGAAAAGACACCCATTATGTAATACATGGAAAAGAGACCCATTATGTAATACATGGAAAAGAGACCCATTAAGTAATAAATGGACATGAGACCCATTAAGTAATACATGGATATGAGACCCATTATGTAATACATGGATATGAGACCCATTATGTAATACATGGAAAAGAGGCCCATTAAGTGATAAATGGACATGAGACCCATTAAGTAATAAATGGACGTAAGACCCACTAAGTAATAAATGGAAAAGAGACCGATTAAGTAATAAATGGAAAAGAGACCCACTAAGTAATAAATGGAAAAGATACCCACTAAGTAATACATGGAAAAGAGACCCATTAAGTAATAAATGGAAAAGAGACCCACTAAGTAATAAATGGAAAAGAGACCCACTAAGTAATACATGGAAAAGAGACCCATTAAGTAATAAATGGACAAGACACCCATTAAGTAATAAATGGACATGAGACCTATTAAGTAAAAAATGGAAAAGATACTCATTAAGTAATAAATGGAAAAAAGACCCATTAAATAATAAATGGAAAAGAGACCCACTAAGTAATACATGGAAAAGAGACCCACTACAAGTAATACATGGAAAAGAGACCCACTAAGTAATACATGGAAAAGAGACCCACTAAGAAATAAATGGAAAAGAGAGCCACTAAGTAATACATGGAAAAGAGACCCACTAAGTAATACATGGAAAAGAGACCCATTAAGTAATAAATGGAAAAGAGACCCATTAAGTAATAAATGGAAAAGAGACCAATTAAGTATAAAATGGAAAAGAGACCCACTAAGTAATAAATGGAAAAGAGACCCACTAAAAGTAATACATGGAAAAGAGACCCATTAATTAATAAATGGAAATGACCCATTAGGTAATAAATGGAAAAGGCACCCATTAAGTAATACACGGAAAAGACACATATTAAGTAATAAAGAAATAAAGGTTCTAATTCTCTCTCTCTCTCTCTCTCTCTCTCTCTCTCTCTCTCTCTCTCTCTCTCTCTCTCTCTCTCTCTCTCTGTGTGACCGCGGAACGTTCTTAGAAGCGCACCTTCTCTATGAGGATTCTCATATGGGGACGCTATACTTGTTAAAAAGTAAAGCGCACTCATGCGCAGTCCTCCAATACTTAATTATTGTACACATCATCATTATTTTACAGAAAATAATATTTTATATGTAATGTCAAAAAATAAAATGCACGAAGACATGTTTATCAAGATTTCTACGATCACGTGTCTTTCAAATCTTGATAATTTGAAAATCGATCTTATTACCTTGAAAAGAATCTATGAATTATAGTTGCAGAGAACACTGAAACAGACATTATAAAATTTCTTAGTATTTCGGGCTCGTCTAAGCCGATACCGTTGCGAAATTCCCTACCCAGGAGTTGTTGAATAAATTTCGCATCTGATATATTATGAAGGAACACGCCACGACGAATGTCAAAGTTATTTATTGTATATGTCCACAATATTTCTCGTTGTCGCACAGTGCTCTGACAGGAAAGAAATGCATAGATTATTACATAGGTGTAAGAATAACTGCAGTGTTTACAAACTTGCATAGTATTATTTGGAACAGTTATCAGAACATTTGCAAGGGATGTGATTAACTGTAATTCTCTTGTTGTTTTTGGAGTTTGCCATAAAATTGAGGGTTTTATAGAAGTATGAACATATTTGAATCTTTTGTAGGAAATGTCAGTATGGCACAAGTCTGTAGAGCGCTCGTTTTCATATTTATGAGTAGCATGTTTTATAATTTGTTTCCATTTTATTTTTTCTAGAAACATTTTGTCTCTAACAAAAATTTCAATAAATTCATAAATATTATATTTATGCAAAATGCTACATATATCTGGAATAAAGCCTTTCTGTTCTGTAACATCTTTTCTAGAAAGATATAGATATAGTCTGAATAAAAATATTCTTTAAGATTTTACATTTACTGGAAGATGGCATAATTTACATTTACTGGAAGATGGTATAATTTACATTTACTGGAAGATGGTATAATTTACATTTACTGGAAGATGGTATAATTTACATTTACTGGAAGATGGTATAATTTACATTTACTGGAAGATGGTATAATTTACATTTACTGGAAGAAGGTATAATTTACATCTACTGGAAGATGGTATAATTTACATTTACTGGAAGATGGTATAATTTACATTTACTGGAAGATGGTATAATTTACATTTACTGGAAGATGGTATAATTTACATTTACTGGAAGATGGTATAATTTACATTTACTGGAAGATGGTATAATTTACATTTACTGGAAGATGGTATAATTTACATTTACTGGAAGATGGCATAATTTACCAAGAAAGTTCAGTTTCCTTTTATCAATTTCTGATACAATTACGTTTATCCCCAGTAAACTTTCACTTATTCTTGACCGTGTGGTTTGATGAAAGCCTTTCATAATTTTGGTAGAGTGATGCTGAAATAGATCGAGCTGTCTTAAGTCTTTGAGTCTAATTTTCGACCAAACTTCACAACCATAAAGGGCTAATGGTATCACAATATTTTTGTACAAGCTGAGTCGTAGGTAAGAGGATTGGATCTAGCTTCAGTTGTACCAAACCCTACAAGAGAATAAAATGATTTTCTGCCTTTAGTACAAGTCCTGTCTAGTTTAGTCAAGCATTTCATATTGGAACACACAGGAATTCCAACATGTTCGGTTTCATTTAAATAGGTATAGTATGATTGCCTCTTTTCCAGTTAAACTTCTCGCATGTTGTTTGTCTATTCTAATTAAAAACTAATACACAGCTTTTACTAAAGCTGAAGGTGAAGTTCCATGTTAGGGAGTATCTGTTACATATATCAAGCATCTTTTGCAAATGGAGTGCTGTCTTTGCGAGCAGAGTTATATCATCGGCTAGCGCTGGATTTCCAGACGGAGTGAACACAACAAGTAGCTCTGATTTCGACTGATGTAATTCTTGTAAAAGGTTATTAATATAAACAAAATATAAAAATGTTGATAAAACACCTCCCTGTCGAATACCCCGTTCTACTGGAAAAGATTCGGATTTTGATTCGTTCATCGGGACAGTGCTTGGAATACTTGACTACGATACCTTTAATACATGTAAAATCTTTCCTTGAATGCCTAGTTTTCTGAGTTTTAGGTAAAGTCCGTCGAGATTCACAGTGTCAAAGGCCTTTTGAATATCTAAGAAAGTAGCAAACACTCTTGACTTTAGTTCTAAAGTGGAAAAAAAACAACAGATTCGTGTATATTGCAAGATGTTGTTATAACTACTCAGTCCCTTTTGAAACCACTGTTGTTCGGTATTAGGGAAGTTATATATAGTGCTATTACACCATCTAGTTTATCTATTGAATAAACAATTTTCAAATAGTTTGTATAATACAGGCAACAGGGAAATAGCTCTATAATTGTCAGGATCAGTTTTAGATTTCGCTCCTCTATTAAATATGGGCACAATTAACCAACTTTCCAATCATACGGTGAATTTTTTTCCCCCGTAACGTAAATGCTCATTTTGAATACCATCAATGCCCTTAATTTCCTAAGTTTGAGCTGTTTTATGACAGAGGCTATTTATTGATATCTAAATTTTATTTTAAAGATAGGTTCATCAATACAGACCCCGTCCGCTTGTTCATGATTTACAAATATTTCTGTAGACTGAGTGTACAATTTAGAAAAATATTTAGCAAACAGTCGAGATATTTCATCCGGAGCAGTCGCTTATTCACCGTCACATTTTAATTCAAAACAACATATGGAATATTTGCCCTTGTTACGCTGTATGTTGTACAACTTCCAAAAAAAAAACTTTTAAAATAGCTTTTTATGGAGTCTGTAACGCAAATTCTTGAGTATTTCTAAATTCACTATTTGCAGTTTTATATTGCTTGTAAGATTCACGGACAAGCCCTCGCGGCCTTTCATTTTCTATCCACTTTTTCTGAGAGTATCGAGCTTTTATTGCGAGCTTTCTTAACTTCAGGCGACCAATAAGGGTTTGTGTGAGGATTAAACTTTAAACACAGGGTCCAAATTTCTTTCAAAGTCAGTTCTAATGTACTAAACGCGCTCCCTTTTCTTGAGCTCATGCGATTAAGAAAAAAAAAGTTGTACAGTTTATATTGGGGTAAATTGATCTGCTGACTAATCGCAAGTAAAGTTGATTAATACAAGAATGACAAAATGCGTTATTTTCGAATGTGCTAAAAATGTTATAAATGCCAACTGGGCAAGATTGTTAAATTTTTTGCTTTCCCATGCAGCATGACACATCAAACAGTAGAATGATAGCGATGGGATTTTCCGCTATACCCAGAAATTTCGGAAGTAAAATTATATATGAATTCTAGTCAATATTTAATATTAAAGCCATGTAAAATTTCTACCAAAAATTTAAAAGCCTACTTGAAACTTAGTTTGGTTTAGATTCGGATTGTTGCATTTTGGTGGTGGGTGGAGGTAAAAAGAAGTCATTTACCCCCCACCACACACACACACACACACACACACACTAAAAAGAAAACAACAAGCAAATTGCACTAGGCAAAGATAAAAATATTATATTTCTAGTGAGTGTAGATCAACATAAAATGAAAAAAAAATGAGCTTATATTCCGTATTGGAAGGAAACACTATTTGAGTTTACATTGTAAAAACTCTCGTTCTCTAATGCATTATGCTTCGTTTCAAGAAGTCTTTATTTCAGAGCTTCAATTACCTTGTCATTGTTCGCTTCCACACAGGTATCAAAAGACTGAGTCTTTGGGTAGAGATTTTTTGTCAGTGTAACATCCATAAAATTATCCGCTATAAGCTGGAAGAAGAAATGAAACATGTTGGCCAATTTTTCGGCCCTCGGGAAGGACAACTTATCGAACTCCTCGATAGAAATTTGGTTTCATATGTTTCAAAAGTGTGGCACATGCCTGATCTAAGGTCAGTTTGTCCCCAGCTAGATTAAGTTTCTTTCCCTTGTACTTTGATGGATCTTTGAGAATTTCAACAACACACGGGCCTACGTCGTTGACAGCCATCACATAGAGAGGTTTATTGTCCATCGGTACTGATACCGCATACTTATTCTCAGCTGTCTTCAGCGGCGGGGAAAAAGTTAATGCAGTTATTATTGTAGAAGGCGCTTCTCGTGCTAGTGTACGAGATTCCTGTTTTTCAATTTAATCTTCAATTTTCGCCTTCCCATCAAAATGGCATACTGGACCAGCGGTCCCAGATCCTTCTGTGTGTTCAAACCGCTGAAGACTAGAATGTTTGATTCCAGCAGCTTTGCATGCATCAACCACGTTTTTCCCCTGTTGTGTCTCACGGTTAATATCACAATGTTCGTAGTAGTTGGTTACAAGGAAGCAACCAAAAGCCCCAGCCAAAATCTTTGTCAGGACTTCTTTATCGTCCATTCCCCATTTCACAACTTCCACTTTAAATTTCTTCAGTTCCTGAGCTCCATTTCCACTTAGATTTCTTGTAAAACTGCAAATGATGGGTTCTGTAGAAGAGCTCGGACAACAGCCCCGCCCTGGTTTTCAGTCGCACAAAAAGACAACTACAATCTTCTTACTATACATGTTAGAGAGTACTTGAAAACTCCTGCTGTGCGATTACCGTATTTTCACGAAAAAATGGATGCCACGAAGGTAATTCTAGCGACACCTATCGAAGAACGAACGAATTGCACTCGTCTTTTAAGGGAATAGATCAAGGGAAGAGCTTCTAAAGCGCTGTGTTTTTACATAATTAAAAGCAACACAAATTAAAATACAAAAGAAAAGAATTGATGGCGTAAATGTGTGCTCGCCACTCATCATCCATTCGTCCCATTCCGTGCGGAATAACAGCAATATGGCCGCCAGCAGCATTAACCGTTGCTTGCACCGTTGGCTCTTTGTGTGCAGCCATGGCGTCAAGAACAATACCGAATTTGGTGGAAAAAAAACCCACCTGGACGTGTTCTGTAGCATTGAGCTATCCAGATCTTCATCACATCGGTATTCATCCATCACGCCGTCTGGCACGTGATCGGTTCATGTGAGATTATGTTAGGGTTTGTGCGTGCTATAAGCATGGGCGGGGTATACTAAATATTTTTTTACACCATTAGTGAATTCTGCTGGGTATATGCGTGGGCGGGTTATACATGTGAGTGGGGGTATATGCGTAAAAATACAGTAGGTCCACCGTGAAGTCTCTTTATATCCAGGTCAGTTTGAAATCGATTATGTTGAGAGGGGGGAGCAGCGCAACGTAAGATCGACAACGATTCTACTACACTTTTACCCTTTTAATTCTGGTAGGACAAATGAATCATACTTGCAAAATGTATTATTTACATTGATTGTATTCATATATAGATAATATTTAATGCAATCAATCTTAAATTATGTTTTCATTAACAGTCTTTAACCCCTCTGTTTAAAATGAATTCTTTCTATGAAGATCTTTTTCTAATAGTTTATCATGGCATTATTAAAATCTGAAGATTATGTTAAAAATCCATTCAAAAAGAACACACAAAAAATATAACATTTGCTTAAACGTCACGTGGAATTTGACAAATGCTTACGTCAAACCAGTGTGCATTGGCCCGATAGTACATGTATGTATGTATGTATGTATGTATGTATGTATGTATGTAGATTGGTAAGTAGATAGCCACATACCTACATACGTATCTAACCACATGCATACCTACATACCCGATATTTTGTACCCCTAGCATATATATATATATATATATATATATATATATATAGAGAGAGAGAGAGAGAGAGAGAGAGAGAGAGAGAGAGAGAGAGAGAGAGAGAGAGAGATAGATAGGTACACGGTAAAATATAAATATACAGATTATTTTAAAAATCTGTTGAAAACGACTTTTAAGAAAAATGAAATGTATAAATTAAATGTATAACTTTTGCTTAATTGTCACGTGCAATTCCACAAGCGCGTACAACAAACGGTATCCATTGGCCCAGTCGAACATTGAGTATTTGTATGTATGTATGTATGTAGATTGGTTGGTAAGTAGATTGACTACCTACGTACTTACCAAACCACCTGCATATCTACATATATACTGTACCTGTAACGTCTTTTGCAAGCATTTTTGTGTACCATTTCCGTACTTTACCCGTCTAATCGTTTCAATCGTCTATCAGGTGCCCCGGATTGCCGATTGGTCTAAGGTACTTGCCACTACAGATCATTCACATCTCACCACTGTCTGAGTGGATTCGAGTCTAGGTTCGACCAACGTGGGTATGAGAGAAAGCTTGCCAGTAGATTCCGGTGAGTCGATGGTTCTTCCTTCGCCAAATATACTGACCATCATGTATAACCAATCATGTGCTGTAAAATATAGGTTTAATCATGTATGATGTTCTCTCGCCAATAACAAGACGTGTAATGATAAAACTCCACTTACTATTTAAAATGCCGTTTGGCAATAATATTCAGTCATTTACTAACACACAGGATAGGATGTAAAAGGAAAGATATAAATAAATATAATTTCCACCACCACCACCACCTTGTGATCCTGACAATGTAAGATGGTTTATGTTTTTTTTTTTGTTTTGTTTTTTGTGGCTGGAAATGTAATGGTAAAAATCGGTTCATAGCTTCTTTATTTTTTTTTTTTTTTTTTTTTGGGGGGGGGGGGGTCACAGGATGAGTCTGTTTGTAACATCTTGGTTCTATTTCTGCGGATAATGTAATATAATGTAGTTTGTTGGCCCCCTAACTGAAATGAATATATATTTATCATGAATACGGTTCTCTGGCCTATAATAAGAAATGTAAATACAAAACTCCACTAATGAAATCCTATGAGTGTCTGCGGATTATCGGGACAATGGGAATTAACATTAGACCGCTATTTTTGCAGGATTCTGGGGGACAATGTGAATTAACATCATGCCACCATCCAGTTTATTTACAATCCAGTCATGAATATGGGCCCCATTCGAAATGCTACACACCATACAAGTCATTATTATTATTATAATTATTATCATTATTCATGATCTGCGTGTGTGTGTGTGTGTGTGTGTGTGTGAGATGTAATATATTGGAGTTTATCTGCACTCTAAATGAAATCGTAAATATTGCTTCATGGGGGGTGGGGGGTGGGGCTGATCCACAGGATGAATCTGTATGTTTGTCACATTTTTTGGTGTGTACGTTTTTTACAAAAAAAAAACTGCAATACTAAAGTAGCATAGCCTTCTATTTTATGTAATCACCTTACTCAGCTGGTAACAGACAGTAACAATTATTATTATTATTATTATTATTATTATTATTAATTTGTCATGATGTGTGTGTGTGAGAGAGAGAGAGAGAGAGAGAGAGAGAGAGAGGGGGGGAAGAGAAAGAATGTTACCGTTTTTATGAGTTTCTGAAGACAAGGTAAATCCTATGTTAGAAATGTTCATTGGCATATTATTCATTGATCAGTTTCTAAAAAGCAGTTTTATTTTGAAACATTATTTAATCAACAGAGTATAATTTGGCGTATGTGTCACAAATCTAAGGTATGTCAAATTCAGTTAGCCTGCATTGTCTGTAATCTTGGTTTAGACAGGGTGGTTGTCCAAAAATTAAAATATTACAATCCCTTAAACGAAGCACTATAATTTGGGTTTTACGCAAAGCCTGGAGTAAAAAGATTTTAAGTCTAGCTCAGTCGCCGTCTAAAAGAAAATGAACCCAAATCAGGTAATAAATATTACATTTTTTGTTAGCCAATAGACGCTCGCAACCTGACCTATTTCTATTTTTAATTTTGTTTTTCAAAACCTGTACATTGAAGACAACGAGATGTAAAATATGACTGCCAATACACAAGTAAAGTTCAACTGGGCAATCGGACTCCAGACATGGTTGGGTTTCAGAGTGCGGTATTATTCCCTTTAAATAACATTTCAATAAAATTTCAAGATCAATTTACAAAAAATCCAACAGGAATATTCTATTTTATGAGGAAATAATCATAAATTTGACACAAAGAATCTGGATGTAAACAAAATCCCATTATCCGATCTTTGTAAAATCGCACAAGATTGAATCTAGTAGATACAGCATTTCTTTGCCAGTCGTCAAAATAATGTTCTAAAACCACAACTTACTACCAGTTAGTCGAGTGTGCCGTTAAAAACAAAAAATGGAAATTGAAAATGAATCTAAAAACGAAATTTTGAACAACTAAATATGAAAATGAGGTGATAGTATATAAGTATGTTTGTGGATATAGTGTAAGGAAGCACTTCTACGATTGCTTATGTGTGATATGCAATTTTACAGGCAGAAAAAATCTTATATTGACACTTCAAGCATGATACAAAACTTCGATGTAGTTTAGTGGAACTCCTTACTTTGATATAAGAGTACACCCAACCTTATGTCGAGCTTGCTTGTTTTTGATACAGTACCATTCTACATTATCTTAAGTTCAAAAACAGAAATATCATTTCGAGTACAGCGTTCACCAAGAAAGATGAATTCCACACTGCAAAATTACGATCAACGCTACCAAAAGTGAAACAAATACGAATGTGATGCCATGCCATGCAACCAGACGGCATGTTGATGGTATAGTGTGGGTGTTAGATAGTATTTAACCAAGTGCTGGTCACTCCAACGGTGTGTTGATGGTATAGTGATGGCGTTGGATGGTAAATAACTGAGTGTAGTGTAGTAAATAACTGGATAATGGTCATTCCAAACGATGTGTTAGACTGTGTTGATTGTATAGTGTAGGTGTTCACTAGGAGACAACTAGTTTTTGGATAGTATATAAGTGAGTATTGTTCACCCTAAACGGTGTATTGGTTAGTAAGTGTAGTGTTAACATTTTATTTCCCCTTAGAGGGCACAAAGACCCATAATGTTAAACCTATGAACATTATTAACATTACATTTCACGTTAGAGGTCACAGAGACACACAAGTAAAAAATATATCCTTAATGTTAAATTTCCATATTTTAAATTAACTAGTGGTCCAGAATTCTCATACAGTAGCTACTGACTGGAATTAGGATTGTTGCATATAAATTTTCGTGGACAAAACTTGTCGCATATACCTTATTCTTTATACTTTTTATCCACCTACAAATCAGCAATGCTTTACACTAACCAGGCTGTCGGTATATCTAGCTTCCTCTGTCTTGAAAATGGACGACAGTATGTATTCAAATAATAAGGAACTGATATCTATCTGGACTATTTACCAGTACATTTTTCTTTATATCATTAGATGTTCTTATATAAATTTAAGAGATCCAAAGATACGAAACTTCTAGACAAACATTATTCTTTATTAAAAAAAAATCTTTAACAATGGTAAACTGATGTTGAGACAAATCGAAGGGAAATTACATTTTTCCAATAGGAGGCGTTCTGTTTACAATACTGTATGGTCATATCAACATTGGATTTTCACCAAATGGGTTTGTGTGATGTCAAGCTGGTCCTAAGTAGAAATGATGCCGATCTGACTTCTCATGTGGCCACCACAACAACCATCTTGAAAATCTTATTTCTGCTCCTGGTGAACGGAAAGTCATATCGACATGGAGTTTTCACCCGAGGACTTCTTATAATATCTAGTTGGTCCCAAATGAAAATGGTTCCGCTCGGACATCCGATATGGCCGCTACAGCAGCCATCTTGAAAATCTTGTTATCACTCCTTCTTCTGAATAGATAGTCATATCAACATGCGGTTTTCACGAACATACTTCTTATGATGCCTAGTTGGTCCTAAATAAAAATGGTGATGATCTGATGTCTACTATGTACGCCATGGCAGCCATCTTGAACATCTTGTTATCTCCACTCCTATTGAAATAAAAGTTATATAGGCATCGGGTTTTCACCAGAAGCCTTCTTATGATGTCTAGTTTGTCCTAAATGAAAATGTTTCTATCAGACATAAAAAAATGGCCACCACAGCAGCCATCTTGAACATCTTGTTACTGCTACTCCTCCTGAACGGAAAGTCATACAAACATGGGGTTTTTACTGTCAGACTTCTTATGGTGTTGAGTTGGTCTTAAATAAATATGGTGCTGATCTGATATCCAATATAACCGCCACAGCAGCCATCTTGAAAATCCTATCGCTACTCCTCCTAGATGGTAAGTCATATCGACTTTGGGTTTTCACCAGAAGACTTCTTATGATGTCTAGTTGGTATTAAATGAAAATGATGCCGATCTGACATCCAGTATGGCTGCCATAGCAGCCATCTTGAAAATCTTGTCATTGCTACTCCCCCTAAATGGAAAATCATATTGACGTTGAGTTTTCACAACAAGACTAATTATGATATCTAGTTGGTTCTGAATGAAAATGGTGTTGATCTTATCTCGAATATGGCCAACATGGCCGCCATCTTTAAAATTTTCTTGTCGCTACTTCTCATAATTGGAAAATCATATCAACATTGGGTTTCCACCAGAAGATTTCTTATGGTATCTACTTCGTCCTGAATGAAAATGATGCCGATCTGACATCCAATATGACCACCATGGCAGCCATCTTATCGCAATTTCTCCATAATTCTTGGTCATATCGACATAGGGTTTTCACCAATAAAAACTTCTTATGATATCTAGTTGGTCCTAAATCAAAAATGGTTCCCCACAGTATGGCTGGCACACTGAACATATTGAAAAGCTTATCACTAATTATCCTGAATAGATGGTCATATTGGCATGGGGTTTTCACCCAAAGTCTTCTAATGGTATCTAGTTTGTACTAAATGAAAATGGTGACGATCTTACTTTATATACAATATGACTGCCAAAGCAGCTAATTTGAAAATCTTATCACACAAAAATATCAGAGATGGTTTCAACACTCAGCAGTCAGAAAGAAGAAATGGTCTTATTTAGAAATCCTGGAAATTCTTTTCGGCCAGTCGAGCTTCAGTCGCGTCTAGGGACTCTTGTTCCATTTTAAATTCCAATTTTTAACAACTGATGGGTCTATCAGTGTGGGGTATATACCATATTTGATGTGTATACATGTACATAACATACACCTAACTGCAAAACGTGTAAACCCAGATTCACCATTACATAATGTACCAGTAGTACAGGATCATAACAGCAGATCTGGACCCATATTCTCAAAACATTTTGTGAATAACATAAATAAAATCCAAGTTCAAGCTCAGAGTTTGAAAACTTTCAGATTCTGTAACTTTGATTACAATTAACTCAGAATCACAAACTTTGGTTCCTCAGTTGCTGCTTTTTACCTATATAGGCATACTCTGGTTTGGAGCTTCTGTATTTTACCTATATATGCATACCCTGGTTTGGAGATTCTGTATTTTACCTATATAGGACTACTCTAATTTGGAGATTCTGCATTATACCTATATAGGCATACTCTGGTTTGGAGATTCTGTATTTTACCTATATAGGCATACCCTGGTTTGGAGATTCTGTATTTTACCTATATAGGCATACTCTAATTTGGAGATTCTGCATTTTACCTATATAGGCATACCCTGGTTTGGAGATTCTGTATTTTACCTATATAGGCATACCCTGGTTTGGAGATTCTGTATTTTACCTATATAGGCATACTCTGGTTTGGAGATTCAGTATTTTACCTATATAGGCATACTCTGGTTTGGAGATTCTGTATTTTACCTATATAGGCATACTCTGGTTTGGAGATTCTGTATTTTACATATATAGGCATACTCTGGTTTGGTGATTCTGTATTTTACCTATATAGGCATACTCTGGTTTGAAGATTCTGTATTTTACCTATATAGGCATACTCTGGTTTGGAGGTTCTGTATTTTACCTCTATAGGCATACTCTGGTTTGGAGATTCTGTATTTTACCTATATAGGCATACCCTGGTTTGGAGATTCTGTATTTTACCTATATAGGCATACTCTGGTTTGGAGATTCTGTATTTTACCTATATAGGCATACTCTGGTTTGGAGATTCTGTATTTTACCTATATAGGCATACTCTGGTTTGGAGATTCTGTATTTTACCTATATAGGCATACTCTGGTTTGGAGATTCTGTATTTTACCTATATAGGCATACTCTGGTTTGGAGATTCTGTATTTTACCTATATAGGCATACTCTGGTTTGGAGATTCTGTTTTTTACCTATATAGGCATACTCTGGTTTGGAGGTTCTGTATTTTACCTATATAGGCATACTCTGGTTCGAAGATTCTGTATTTTACCTATATAGGCATACTCTGGTTTGGAGGTTCTGTATTTTACCTATATAGGACTACTCTGGTTTGGAGATTCTGTATTTTACCTATATAGGCATACTCTGGTTTGGAGATTCTGTATTTTACCTATATAGGCATACTCTGGTTTGGAGATTCTGTATTTTACCTATATAGGCATACTCTGGTTTGGAGATTCAGTATTTTACCTATATAGGCTCACTCTGGTTTGGAGATTCTGTATTTTAACTATATAGGCATACTCTGGTTTGGAAATTCTGTATTTTACCTATATAGGCATACTCTGGTTTGGAGATTCTGTATTTTACCTATATAGGCATACTCTGGTTTGGAGGTACTGCATTTTACCTATATAGGCTTACCCTGGTTTGGAGGTTCTGTATTTTACCTATATAGGCCTACTCTGGTTTGGAGGTTCTGTATTTTACCTATATAGGCATACTCTGGTTTGAATTTCCTGCCTCTTCTACATAACCTAGTTAAAAGACAATACTATTTTGGCTAAAGAGTACAACCAGTAAGTAAAGTACAAAGCAAACCTCAAATTTACATGACTGTCATGAAAGAAGATGCAGTCTGGGAACAGTGTTTAAAGTAACTTGGTTCAAAATATGCATGCTATCACACAGTATCCAAGCACATCTGAAGTTCTGGTCCCGGTCTTGCTAAAAGTCTAATAATTTCTCCTCAGATTGAGGTTTTACATTATCTTGCTTATGATACTCTAGACAATATCAATATTTATGTCAGATCTAGAGATAGTGGAAGGATGCAAATTCTCTTGTCTAGTTTTCAAATTCAACACCTGAAAACCTGTTCATTCTTGAAAACAAAGTTGAGAAATTCCTAAAATTTGAAGAAATATTCATAATTTCCTCAGAGATAAGGCAAGACACATTTAAGGACCATTCATGATATTATTGACTGTATTTCAATCCCTGATGCTTGTTGAAGGATCTGTGAAAAAAATCATTGTTACCAACCAAGTAGAAAGATAATCAGAAATCTTGACTTGAGAAAACATTGTGAGATGTTTAATAAAACCAGAGCTAGGATTTAAACCCTAGTCCCAACATATACTTGATGCTGCATAGTGGTCACCCATCCACAATCAGTTGTTTGCTTCAGAATATCTGGATTTTTACCATTTGCAATGTAGATCTATAAATACCAAGGGTTGCTGTTGTTGATATGGATTTTATAACTCAACTTTTAATCAATGCTTTTGAAACAAACAAAAACAAACAAAAAAAACCCCACCACCACATCTGTCATTGGGGCTCCAACCCACGACCACGAGCCTCATTGCTCATCTGAATCGACCAAGTCTCTGTAAAAGAATTTGGCCACTGGTGCTTAACACTGGATGGTGTAAAATTCATGTCTTGTTTATCTGTCTGCAATAATGCTGCACTGAGTCTATGCATTTGTACATGTTTTCCACCTCAGAGACCATGTAATTGGAACAACTGTGCTAACAATAGTACTTTGTTTAAATTGTTATAACTAATCTGGTAGAAACAAGTTACAACAGATCCAATAAATACCAATTCATGTTACAACAGATCCAATAATACCAATTCAAGTTAAAATAGATCCAACAAATAACAATTCAAGTTACAACAGATCCCATAAATACCAATTCAAGTTACAACAGATCCAATAAATACCAATTCAAGTTACAACAGATTCAACAAATACCAATTCAAGTTACGACAGATCCAATAAATACCAATTCAAGTTACAACAGATCCAATAATTACCAACTCAAGTTACAACAGATCCAATAAATACCAACTCAAGTTTCAACAGATCCAATAAATACCAATTCAAGATTATTCTCTTCTTTCATGCATGCAATGGATACGATTTGAATGTCTGTGCTAAGAATGAATCAATAGGAGGTTCTGTAGAATGCTATGTCTTGCCTACTTTGCCAGTACATATGCATTATGTAGATGAGCATTTAACTAACACAGATGGTTTTGCCTTTAATTTACCTGACCCCAAGGCAAAGTAGGTCAAAACTTCACAAAATGCAGATGTGTTGGTGGTATATGGCATGTCAAACATTACAATATTCAATAGTTTTTCATTTGTATTGTATATTGGTCTATTTGTATTCTCTATATTGCTCTATTTGTATTGTATATTGCTCTATTTGTATTCTATGTTGCTCTATATGTATTGTATATTGCTCTATTTGTATTCTATATTGCTCTATATGTATTGTATATTGCTCTATTTGTATTCTGTATTGCTCTATATGTATTGTATATTGCTCTATTTGTATTCTATATTACTCTATTTGTATTCTGTATTGCTCTATATGTATTGTATATTGCTCTATTTGTATTCTATATTACTCTATTTGTATTCTATATTGCTCTATATGTATTGTATATTGCTCTATTTGTATTCTATATTACTCTATTTCTATTCTATATTGCTCTATATGTATTCTGTATTGCTCTATTTGTATTCTTTATATTGCTCTATATGTATTCTATATTGCTCTATATGTATTCTATATTGCTCTATTTGTAATTGTATATTGCTCTATTTGTATTCTTTATATTGCTCTATATGTATTCTTTATATTGCTCTATATGTATTCTATATTGCTCTATATGTATTCTATATTGATCTATTTGTATTCAATATTTTGCCATTAGTACGTGGATTTTTATTGGATGATGGTGGCCACCATATGAGAAAGGCATTGAAATAAAAATGGGTTAAAAAAAACGTTTTAATATGTCATGTTTTAATAATTGAGAGTTGGACTGCATTGGTAGTAGCTGTACCGGTATGTTCGTTTATATTAAATCATTCAAGTAATTTCAATGACTGAAATGCAGCATTTAGTGTCACTCAAATTCTATCGAAATCAAGTCATACCCTAGTTTTCCTGGATCCTTTGGTAAAACATGAGGCCAGGACAATGCTTATAGCGTCCTTTTATTTTATTAAATCTTCATCACACTTGGTCAGATTGTTTATTAAATTTAGGATATGTTGCTGAATGACTGAATTTGAGATATGTGTTGATTTTACCGCCCCTCAAAATTGTAAATATGATAGAAATTTGCTATCTTTTGCTTTGAAATGACTAAAGCTTCTTCATCTTTTATTCAGTCTTTATCTTTGAAATAACTAAAGCTTCTTCATCTTTTATTCAGTCTTTATCTTTGAAATAACTAAAGCTTCTTCATCTTTTATTCAGTCTTTATCTTTGAAATAACTAAAGCTTCTTCATCTTTTATTCAGTCTTCATCAAAGTTGCTAAGAGTGTTGATATGCATAAGATTTTTTTATTCTTTGCTAAATAAGTTAGTTTGGGATATAAATTTTGATTTTGCAACCCTGCAAAAAGTGGTATATTTAATGGAAAAATCTTACATTTTGCCCTGACAAAACAATGCATGTAGCTTCCTTAATTTTTACCTAATCTTCATCAGATGTGGTCAGAATTTTGGAAGGCTATGATAAGCTATTCATAGAGATTTTTTATTTTATTGCCACTTTGCTAATTGCTCTATTCTCTGGTTAATACTTCAGCATACAAAGTGTTCATTGTTTTTATAAAATTTTGTAAGTATGTTAGTGTATGTAAAACTCGTTTGAAAGATCAAGGTTTGGATAGATTTTGATTTTACAGCCCCTGGGTTTTTAAAATTTTACTGAAACAAAATCAGTATTTTGCCTTCTTAACAATACAGAGCACTCAGTGCAAAAGTAGGTCAGCATTAACATGTACCTAGTAGAGCAATAACCACTCTTGGGCCTCCTGTTCTTTTGTATGTGTGTGTGCATATTTATATGATTCTTCAAATTATCTAGCGCACTGTTCTGCGATAGCTCATGTTTAAACTAATTTGTCTCTTCGTATCTTTGCAGGTAGTTGGTACATGTGAAAGATACATACCAATACAGAGTCAAACACTGACAACCAGGAGGAAACTTTCTACGTTTTTCTTTAAATCATTGGCAGACCTACTGGAATGTTGAGAGGAAAAGCCATTGTGTGCAAATGATGTTGATACTGAATACTGCCAAGATCAAATAAAAAATGCAGTGAATGCCTTGAAATACATCAATTTCCATTTATGTGTTAATGAGCATTTTGAACAAAATTCATCAGCATCTAACAACTTGCTGGACACTGTTAAAAGTCTCTGAGATGTTATTGTTCTTTGAAAATAGTTTGGGACCAGCTAGCTTCCTCATTTTCTCCTACTTGTCTAACCTTTAAGGCAGTTGATGGTGCTGGTCAGGTCTTCGACTGCATGGTGCCATGTAGACCTCTATCTTTCATAAATATGGAACAAGTAATATACTTGTCTCATCAAGGGTTCAAACTGAATGAAATAGCAAGGATGTTTTTGTTCCACAGAACCACTTTATGGAGAAGACTTAAAAGTGAACATTTTGACTCATATAAAATCTCTGACATTAGTGATACTGAATTTAATGACAGTGTTGTTTTTTTTTACTTGTATAAATACTTGGACATTAGTGATACTGAATTTAAGTACAGTGAAACTTTTGACTCATATAAATACTCTGACAACAGTGATAGTGAATTAATGACAGTTATGGAAATGATGTATCAAAATCATCCACACACAGGCATTTCTATGATGATTGGATATTGCATTCAAATGGATTGATTGTACAGCAGAGACGAGTCAGAAAGTTACTTAGGACCAGTGACCCTACAAACTCAGTGCTGAGATGGAAACAGGTAACATCAAGCTGATCTTATTGTGTACCAGGTCCTAATTCACTATGTCCTATAGATACATGTTAGCATTCTTCAAGATTATGTTGACATCATAATATTGTTAATTACTTACTTGAGCACAAGATAATTTTAAAAATGTTATTGATGTGTTGAAAGATTGTTCTTCATCCCTTTTTTATGAAATGAAGATATTTTTGTGTCTCTTAACATATTACCATGGTACTATATTGCTTTCTGACCCCATTTCTGCAATACTTTGCCCCACACCTGTTAGTAAAAATGGAATATTGGTCATGGCTTTAACAATATTTTGAAAGATAAACATTGATTAACGGATCAGCACATGTACATAGAGATTTTGTGGACAAGTTTGTCCTGGAAATGCTTTTTATATTTTTGGACAAGTTTTGAAACAGCTTTGGATATTGACCTGTATTAGCCTCTGAAGCATATGTTTAAATGTTACTGATTACAGTGTTATTCATGACAAATTTTAAATGTCATGATGCATCTGTATTGTAGATCTGAAGTAGATTTTGAATGAAAATACTGACAATTACAACAATTGTATGTTATTATTTCTATATATCTAGAAAGGCTTGAGGGCTTCATGACAATTACAACAATTGTATGTTATTATTTCTATTTCACTTGATACTTACAACAATTATATGTTATTATTTCTATTTCACTAGATAATTACAACAATTGTATGTTATTATTTCTATTCCACTAGACAATCTTGAGGACTTCATGACAATTATAACAATTGTATCACAGTTATTAATTCTATTCCACTAGACAGTCTTGAGGACTTCATGACAGTTACAACAATTATATGTTATTAATTCTATTCTACTAGAGTCTTGAGGACTTCATGACAATTACAACAATTATATGTTATTATTTCTATTTGACTAGACAGTCTTGAGGACTTCATGACAATTACAACAATTGTATGTTATTATTTCTATTCCACTAGACAGTCTTGAGGACTTCATGATAATTACAACAATTATATGTTATTATTTCTATTTGACTAGACAGTCTTGAGGACTTCATGACAATTACAACAATTGTATGTTATTATTTCTATTCCACTAGACAGTCTTGAGGACTTCATGACAATTACACCACTTAAGGCAGGGAGAAACCATTGTTTGGTTAGGATTTAAAACACCTGGCTGCTGACCACAGAAAACAGATGACTATTACACACAACATTTATATAGGAAATTTTCCGGGTAGAAATTAGAATGGCTGTTGTGAACAGGTGACCACTATGTAAAAGTGAGCATTGGCACAGGTTTGACTTCTAACTTTCTTCAGTAACGACAATATGTATTAGTCCTTTCAAATTAACCAATGCAGGTTGTTCTGACATTATGTGTATTTCTGGCTACAGAGAGCATAGTTTCTGGATTTCAATTCAAAAACAATTCATTTTGGACTTGAAGAGGCCATGATGTTCAAAGAAAGAACAAAATTATGACTATATGTACACACCCCGATTCTGGTGGATGTTATTTTCACTTTGCTTTATGCTTTCGGCATGAAAGAGAAGCAGTCTTAGACATGAAAATCCTCCAATAGCTGATTAATTTGAGTGAGATATATTTAAAATATGGTGTCAAGCAGGACTGAAGGTCTTGGTTGTACAAATCATTTGCATCAAGAAACAAGAACACCACCTAACAGGGTAACTTATGCCCATCAGAAGCCAATTGACAACAAGGTTAAACAATCAGGGGAAAACAACATATGTGGAACCTCATGCTACTTACAAAGTTTCAGCTGAATGTGCCTCAGGAAACAAAAGTAACTGTGTAAAAAACTTATTTCTATTTTTAGAAATATTGCCCCTGACCTTGGGTCATGTGACCTGAAAAGCATTCTTGAGATTCCTACTCTTAAAAGGACTCTATTCATGAAGTTTCAGGTCAGCTCAATGCACCAAAGGAAACTCTAAAGTTATGGAATGAAAACATGGTTTTATTTATAGACAGTGACCTTGACCTTGGTCCCAGTGACCTGAAAACCAATCCGGAGCTACCAACATATGACAAACTTCCTACAAACCCATTTACATCTGTTGATAAATGTATCATCAGTACTATGCAGTTTATCACATAGATCTTAAGTACAAAAAGGAATGTATCTCTTGCAAAATGAGTCAGAGTGATATCCCCTTATCACAATTTCATGTTTATTATGCCTGACAGGTTTGGTTGAAAATACTGTTGTAGTTTTGCAAGTGTTCACGACACAATAATATACCATTTATTCCAAATATTCTCAGTAGAAAAAGGGTGATAACTAATGAAAAATTCATCAAAGTTAAATCAACTTGCCACATGCACATCTCCAATTGGTAGTAAACCTGCCCACCAAGTTTGGTTACCAAAGTGTTTGCAGTTTTTAGGAGGAGTTCACAAACACAAGATTGAACTGTCCATCCAATATATTCTAAGAGTAAAAGGCAGTAATTTTTCCAGAATTTGTTGGCATAAAATTCCCTTAGCACATGCACACCCCCACCTTGTGAACTTGCCCAAAGGTTTGGTCAAGAAAGCATTTTTCATCTAGGAGGAGTTCACACACATGAAAATGGTTATGGATGGACACACAGATGGAGGGACAATGCCATCACAAAATATGTCCCATTAAAGACAGGCACATAAAAATGAGATACATAATTAAATCCTCAACAGTCCTGCTGGAAATATGGAGCTGTTGCATTAGAATCGCCAGTGCCCATTTTTAATTGCCTTTTATGGCAAAAAAGTCACATTATAGCAATACTCTTCTGCCTAAAAAATTTTGGGTACCTCATGGGCAGCTGACATTGTTGTGTGAGTATGTAGGAACAAATACAAGATATTCTCTACACTACTTTTATTATATACAGACAAAGTTATTAACTAAATGAAGGCCCAACAACAAGTGAACATAAAGGTGGGAGAGTATAAAATAAATGATGTACATTACAAGCATTCTGTTACTAATTGGACTCTAATTAGACTGACCTTAGGTCTTACTAGCTTTAAAGCTGTCAACCTTTATCTGTGTCTCAAACTCCAATTACACATGGCTGTGCCTCATTAACTGATACTACATCTCCCCCTCTGACGACAATAAACCTGTGACCTGAAGAAATCTGAATGTACTATATGTATATAGTTGTCGGTGCTATTCTTGATATGAACCGTTCTATCAGTCCTAAAGAAATGTAATAAAACATTTTAGCTTATACAATACACTTTACAAGTCTATCCTTGTTGGTGGAATAACAAGTCGACTTGATCTTGTCCTATAACTATGATTAGAACTTGTCTTTGGTGTTTCTGAAGAATTATTTCCATTTTCCACAGATTATTTTTCATGTCTACTTATTGTAGTGTCATCACCGCTCTCAGTGTTGTTGTTCAAACCATCCTTGGCTTCATCATTTAACTGTTGCAAGGTTTTATTTTCCTGCACTCTTGTAGACCTACTTGAAGGTAGCTGAATTAAATGTCGTCTGTTTCTGCGCAGATCACCCTCAGGGGTATGTACAAAGTATGATCGTGGAGACGATGTCTTTGACAGAACCACACCTGTCTTTTGCATATCCCTAACAAAAACTTTATCACCTGGATCTAATTTGGGCATTTCGCGTCCGCGGAAACGACTATCAAAATGTCTCTTCTGATTTTCCTTTGCATGATTCTCAAAATTTCGAACCCTTTCTAAGTATCGCCAACCTGGATTTAGGTTTAAGCTTGGGCTCGGTACGGTAGTCCTTAATTTACGACCCATTAGGAGTTCAGCTGGGCTGTAACTAGTATGTAGCGGTGTTGCATGATAGTGTAACAGAGCCAGATAGGGATCTTCTGACTTTTGTAATATCTTCTTTATTGTTTGTACACATCTCTCTGCCTCCCCGTTGCTCTAGGGGTATCTTATGCTACCAGTGTTATGCTCAAACCCATAGGTTTTCGCAAAGATTGCAAATTCATCAGCAGTAAATTGAGGTCCATTATCTGATATAAGAATCTCAGGAATACCATGTCTAGCAAAAATAGACTTGAGGTGATTGATTACAGCTCCAGAGCTTGTAGCAGACAGCTTTTGTAGCTCAATAAACCTTGAAAAATAATCTACAACAAGCAAATATTGCTGACATTTTAACTCAAACAAATCAGTACCAAGTTTTTGCCATGGCCTATCCGGAATTTTGGAAGGTATTAATTGCTCTGCACGATCAAGACTATGCATTTGCAAGTTTCACAACCTTTGACCTTAGCTTCAAGCTGTTTTGACAGTCCCATCCACCAAACTGATGACTTGACCAACTCTCGGCACTTTGAAATTCCTTGGTGACCTACATGTAGTCGATCAAGTATTTCAGACTGCATCATTGATGGAATAACCAATCGACAACCCTTCATCAACAGTCCATCTTGAACTGTAAAATCACCACATAATGGCCAGTATGGTTGCAGATTCTTTTTCAGCTGAAACTTGTGAGGCCAACCTTCTTGTGCATAAACCATAATTTTACTGCAAATAGCATATCTAATCTGAGCTTGCCTAATCTCACGCAACCTTTTGTTTGAGGCAGGTAGATAGGACAGAACCTGGTCAACAAATGCTCTAGTTTCATTTTCCAATTCAGTGTCACCTTGTACACCATGAGAGATTGGAGCACTTGAAAGTGCATCAGCAGTTACAAGACTTTTCCCAGGAACATGGGATATTGTAAAGTGATACAGCATTAACCTGATTCTAAATCTTTGGATTCTGGGAGATAAATCCTCCAAATTTTTGGAACTCAACAAAGGAACGAGGGGTTTGTGGTCAGTTTCTATGTGAAACCTAAGACCTAGCAAATACATAGAAAATTTTTCACATGCTCAAGTGACAGCCAAAGCTTCTTTCTCGATTTGGGCATATCTTTGCTCTGTGACAGACAACGACCTTGAAGCACACGCAACTGGCCTCAATGTTTCATTTAGCTGTATTTGTAACAATACAGCCCCTAGGCCAAATGAGGATGCATCAGTTGACAAGACTGTCTTGTAGTTGGGATTGTATAGGGCTAACACTGGTGTAGAGCTTAGCTCCGACTTTACATCATGGAAAGCTTTCTCATGAGAAGGACCCCAGACCCACTCGGTGTTTTTACTGAGTAAATCTCGCAGTGGTTTTGTTTTTTCTGCTATGTTTGACGAGAATTTGCTTAGTTGGTTAACCATGCCCAGAAATCGTCTGACTTCTTCGACATTTTTGGGTAGCTCCATTTCAATGACCGCGCGCGTTTTTTCGGGATTGGCCCTAATTCCCATAGAATCAATAATGAGCTTCACCGAGGCTCTGGAAAACTCACATTTTTAATTGAGCGTAATTCCTGCCTTGTCAATTACACCCAAAACAATTTTCAACCGTTCATCATGCTCCGATTGATCGCGCCCAAGTACTAAAACATCATCCATATGACATACTACCCCCGAAATTCCCTCAAGAGTTTGGGACATATGTTTCTGGAAAAATTCAGGTGCGGACGAAATTCCAAATGGTAGTCTGTTAAAGCAAAAGCGACCAAAGGGTGTAATGAAAGTGGTTAAATCACGAGACTCTGGTGAAAGCATAATTTGCCAAAACCCGGAGTTGGCATCTAGCTTGCTGAAAACTTTCGCACCAGC
The DNA here is from genome assembly GCA_029931535.1 of Margaritifera margaritifera. Lineage (NCBI taxonomy): Eukaryota > Metazoa > Mollusca > Bivalvia > Unionida > Margaritiferidae > Margaritifera > Margaritifera margaritifera. The sequence continues at coordinate 57,249 of JAQPZY010000902.1, read as the reverse complement.
TAACTGAGCCAAAGTTTGATTTACACTCGGTATTGGGTGATTTTCACGTATTAATTTTTTCGTTTAATTTGGTGAGATCTACGCAAATACGAACATTGCCATTACCTTTTAGCACCACAACCATACCTGCGCACCACTCCGTTGGGTGATCCACACGAGAAATGACGGCTAACTTCTCCATTCTTTGTAATTCCGATTTCACTTTATCCATTAACGGAATAGGCACCTTCCTAGGTACACTGAGTGCAAACGGAACTGCAACAGGTGTAAGTCTTATCTTGTACTCCCATTTAGTTTTCACCAATCCACTGTATACTTTGGGATACATTCTTCTGTATTTATAGTCTGTATTGGTGATCTCATCAACTCTAATGATGATTCCTTCCTAGCTCCTCTATTGCTGGTCTTCCTAACAGCGATTGCTTGAGACCTTTGATTACATATACGTCCTGTACTGTACTTCTGTTGCTCACTATTAAGTGACATCTTAATTTTCCAAGGACATTGAGAATTTTCTGTCCTGGTCCAAACAAGATTTTGTCAGCATTGATGAGTTTAACTCTCTGCAGTTTTCTGTATAAATCCTCTTAAATTACAGTAACATCTGCACCTGTGTCAATTTTCATAGCACATTCCTGTCCCTGAACTGTGACATTTGCTATCCAGGGTTTCGCTCCAGAAACAATTCCGCCAAGAAAGCCATAAGATTCAGGATTATCGGGGTTCACTACCTCCGAAACATTTTTCATATTTCTGCACATCATTGCGAAGTGTCCCATCTTTGAACATTTATTACATGTTGCTTTTCTTGCAGGACATTTGTCTCTGCTATGAGGATTTTTCCCACATCTGTCACATCTCCGCATGCTTTCAGCACTGTAGTTCAATTTGCTATTTCTCCATAGTTGACTGAAACTGTGTTTATTTGAAACAACATTGTTCCTCTTTTGTGGATTGGAACTGACTTGGTATGGTGCCTTCTTTTTTGACTTTATTCCATCAGCATTCAAATGGGAATTTACGTGTATCCCTCCCTTGATTAGAGGTTGCTGTTTCTTCACGGCCTCACTCTGTCTAGATAAATTGATTGCTTTTTCTAAGGTAAGTTTGCTATCAAGTTGCAGTTTTTCTGCCAAATGCGTGTCTCTCAATCCAACAACAATTCTGTCTCGAATCAATTCATCTTTAAGAACTCAAAAATTGCAGTATTCTGCTTGACAATGTAATGATGTAACAAATGTATCGACGGATTCACCTTCCTCTTGTCGTCGCTGGTTAAATTTAGCTCTTTCGAAAATAACATTTCTTTTCTGACAATTTCATATTTCTTTTTGTCGTCATCACTTAAGCCAAACGAAGAAAATATGTCATCCGCCTGAGGCCCCATTGTCACGGAATTGTATCGTTTATATCAATATGTATATGTGGTCAAAAATGTATTCGGGTTTCGTTTCCGACTAGAGCGTTACTCGAGAGTTGTTTATTTTTTCGGCTCTAGTTTTTTTGAAATACTGAGCGCGATTCACCCCATGCTGCACGTGCAAATTGCCTGCAGTGAAAACTCACGTACCTAGCTGCTGCGCGTATCTGTCACAGCTAGAGTACATATAGAGCGAATTCTCTATAAACAAATTACACTACGACGAGTCTTGTCAGAAAGCTTACCTCTTTACGGGAGCAAAACTTCAGCTGTAGAGCTGTTCCTTATGTATGGTTTGGTGATGCGAAGTCACAGAACTCTGTGTGGTTTCGTGTGACGTGTACGCTGTGTCTGGTGACGTTGGTTCGGAAGAGTGTACTGGTTTTCTCGATGCGAGGGACCAAGGCTTCTCGACCAACGGGTCTGTGTTAATGTGAAGGCTCTCGAGGGATCCTTCAACAGGCTGGGAGGGGTGGACCATGCGTGGTGGCTCCTTGACCATGGACTAGAGCGGGTGGAACCGGAGATACATCTTGGTCGTCAAACGGGCGCCACGATAGTTATATTTATTGCGTGTTCCATTTTATTGTTATCTCAATATTGCTATCTGTGCAAAATTACATTCATTCCCATTTCAATGTCGCTATATGTGTGATAGATTCATAATTTCATGCATTCCCATTTCATTTTCGTTATATGAACGATATATTCATAAATTCATACATATTGCAATATCGCTTGATGAATTGATAAATTGATGAGTATCATATTGATAAGTGCATAAATCACATGCTTTGGTCACCCTTGGTACTTACTAAGACCTTGTTTATATTGGGGTGTAAATCATATACTCTTATTTGTCGATTAGTGATAGGATGCTATTCACGTTTGTTTAAAATTCCATTCGTTAAATTCATCTTTGATTTTTCTCGTTGAGTTACTTGTTGTTGATAGTTCCATGTTAGGAACTTTATAATTTTCCTTATCTTTTTGTTATAACGGTGTCAGATTTGTTCATCTTTAAATTGCGTTTATAAATAAACATCTTATTAACGCAGTTGCTTTCGGTGTCTTCACTAATCCAGTCCCAACCCGGCTTCATCCTGTGACAAATGGTGTCAGAAGTGGGATCATTGGATTAGTGGGAGCACGGACGTTAGTTTGCATAGGTCTTGACTCCGGTAAGATTTTTTTTTTGTTTTTTGTTCAGTTCTCTGTTTCAGACTGTGACCTTCCTGACAAGAGCTAATTCAGGCGGGTGAGTGAATACCTCACTCATATTCTGTTTTATTTACCATTTGTTTATCATATATACATATTGCATATATTTGGAGAAGGGATATACGGTTGGTTCGTGTAGTCCTAAAAAATTATGTGTGTTATATGATAGTGCACTTAGGATTGGTGATCTTATCAACAGTATTTATCATGTCGTCACTCAAAGATCTAGTGGAGTTGGGCAAACAGTTTGGGTATGAGGGGGAGGCCCTTAGAAAATTCGTTCAGGAGGAGCAGGCTCGGGAAAGGGATCAAAGGGTAAAGGAGAGAGATATAGAAAGGGAAAAATTAGAATTAGAGATATCATTTGAAAGGGAGAAAATGCTATTTGAGGAAAAGAAGATAGAACTAGAGAAGGAGAAGATAGAACTAGAGAAGCAGGCAGAGAAGGAGAAGATAGAACTAGAGAAGCAGGCAGAGAAGGAAAGGATAGGGTGGGAAAGGGAAGCAGAAAGGGAAAGAATAGAGCAGGTAAGAGACCTTGAGGAGAGAAAGTTAGATAGGGAGAAACAAGCAAAGTTAGAAGCCATTGAGTTAGAAGACAGGAATATGGAGAAAGAACATAGAAGGAAATTTGAATTATTAGAGGCTAAGAAAGATGGTCAACAGGAATCAAAGTTAAGAGGCCCTAAATTACCCCCTTTTGAGGATGACAAAGATAACTTAGATAGTTATTTACATAGGTTTGAGCGATATGCTACCATCCAAAAGTGGAAAAAGGATGATTGGTCGCTCCATCTCAGCGCGTTATTTAAAGGTAAAGCGCTAGATGTGTATTCGCGTCTACCCGTGAACGACGCATTAAACTATGACGCGTTAAGAGAGGCACTCCTTAAGAGATACGAGTTGACAGAACAAGGGTTCCGCAAAAAGTTTAAATATAGTAAACCCGAGAAAGGCGAGACATTCACCCAGTTCGTCAGTAGGACGGGGGATTATTTCCAGCGTTGGGTCGAATGTGGTAAGATTCAAAAAACGTTTGAGGGTCTTACCGATTTTTTACTTAGGGACCAGCTGTTAAACACTGGTGGTAGGGAATTGTACTTGTTCCTGAGGGAGAAGTCCTTCAATAATATCTCTGATATGGCTACTCAGGCAGACTATTTCGCCGAAGCTCGGGGAGGTACCCAGAATGTGGTTTCAAGGGATAACAAGGGAGGTAATCAAGCTAAAGATCAGAGACCCAGAGAACCCGAGAAACTTGGTACAAATAAAGGTGGAAACTTTCAGTCTGGGAAGGGTATAAATCGTAGGGATAGACAATGTTTTACCTGTAAGGAATGGGGTCACATCACGCCCGATTGTCCGAAAAGGAAGGGGTTTGTCCAGAGAGTCGCGGTTGCTATTGAAAGCAGAGCATGGTCAGGAGGCGGTAAGCGCGATGATTTTCCGCGTGATAATTCGGCATCTAATAACGCGAATAAGGTATACGAGTCCGCAGCGCGTGCGCAGATCGGTCATGATGTTATTCAGTCGATCGGCACTTGTCTTTCTCCCGAGGCGAGGGTACCGACTGGTACTGGTACCGCCAACGGTCAAGAAGTCACGGTCTTACGCGACACCGGGTGCACGGGAGTCGTAGTAAAGCGGAGTCTCGTTAGGGATGACCAAATGCTTGCTTGGAAATCTCCGTGCATGTTATTAGATCAAACGATTGATCGCGTTCCCGTCGCGAGAATAGAAATCGAGACGCCTTTTCTGACGGGAACCGTAGAAGCTCTGTGTATGGAAAACCCCATATACGACTTAACTATCGGAAATGTCGAGGGCTCCAGACTCCCAACTCAGTCTGATTTCCGGTTTCCAATTGTACAAACGGCCGAAACTAAGGCGCAGGCGCAGGCGGAGAAAACGCCACTACGTAAGTTGAAACTTCCGGAAGCCGTGACCGATATCTCGCGCGATGAATTTACGCGTGAGCAAGGGCATGACGCGTCCTTGAGCGCGACCGCGGAGAGGATCGTGTCCGGTACCGCGAAACATTGTAAAGGCGGGGCAAGTTTGAAATTTATACGTAGGGAAGGTTTAATGTACAGGCAATTTACCACGTTGGATGGTAGAAAGTGTTTCCAACTGGTTGTCCCTCAGAAATTCAGGTCCCGTATACTTAGAGTAGCGCACGAGTCCGGTAGTGCAGGTCACTTGAGTAGGAAAAGGACGAATGACAGAGTATTAAGAGAATTTTATTGGCCAGGTGTAAATAGTGATATAGCACGATTCTGTCGTTCGTGTGATGTATGCCATAAAACTGTTGAAAAGGGCGTTTTGAACGTTGTATGTATTGCGGTCATAGAAGACGAGTCTAGTGACCCCAACACAGAAATTCCCCTTGAGTACCCCATGGTTGTAGGAAATGAGGGAATAGATATGGTCAGCGTGTGCCCAGAATTACCTGAAGGTCAGCGTCAGCAAGTCAGGGAAATTTTGAGTAAGTACCCAGACGTATTTACAGATCGACCAGGTAATACTGGATTAATAACGCACGAGATAAACTTGAATACCTCGGAGCCAATCAGAATAAAGGGATATCCAATACCCTTTAACGCACGGGAGACAATCGATGAGGAAGTAGGTAAAATGTTAGACCTGGGAGTGATTGAACCCTCAAACTCCCCCTATTCTTCCCCCGTGGTATTGGTTAGAAAGAAAGACGGAACGAATCGATTTTGTATAGACTTTCGACAACTAAATAAAGTCACCGTGTTTGATGCTGAACCGATGCCAGACATGGAGGGCTTGTTTTCAAAATTGGCGGGACACCAGTACATTTCTAAATTAGATCTTACAAAAGGATATTGGCAGGTGCCCATCGCTGAAAATGCCCGCGTATTAACGGCATTCGCGACCCCTAAAGGTCTTTTCAGTTTAAGGTTATGCCTTTTGGTCTGGTTAACGCCGGTGCGTCATGCGTGCGTCTTATGCGAAAATTGTTGAAAGGCATGAACAACGTAGATAGTTTTGTCGACGATATTCTTGTATATACACATACCAGGGAAGAGCATGTTAGGGTATTAGTCGATCTGTTTGACAGACTCCGCAAGGCAAATCTCACAGCGAGACCCTCCAAGTGTAGCATAGCATATTCTAACTTGAAATGCTCGGGCCATCTAGTAAGTGGGTCAGGGCAGTTAAAACCCCACCCTGATAAAATTGAAGCGATTAAAGACGCTCCTAGGCCAGAAACCAAGAAACAGATACGATCGTTTCTTGGATTGATAGGTTTTTATAGGAAGTTCGTTCCAAATTTCGCCGCTATAGCTAGTCCATTGACGGATTTAACTAGGAAAGGGCAGCCAAATAAAGTTTCTTGTGGTTTATGCTAAGAAAAAGCTTTTAACGCCCTTAAGGCAAGATTGATCAGTGCACCGATCCTAAAGTTGCCAGAAGTAAATAAATCGTTCATATTGAGAACTGATGCATCCGACACGGGATTAGGAGCAGTTTTGCTACAGGAGCAAGATGGGGTAAAGTCACCCATAGCTTATGCTAGTAGGAAATTGCTGCCTAGGGAGCAAAACTACTCCGTGATCGAAAAGGAGTGCTTGGCACTGGTGTGGGGTATAGGTAAATTCCACACGTACCTTTTCGGAAGGGAATTTGTCCTTGAAACGGACCATCAGCCTCTCATATATTTGAACAAGGCAAAAGTTGCCAACGCAAGATTGATGCGTTGGGCATTGACTCTGCAGCCATATCGTTTCCGGATCGAAGCAATCAGAGGGTCGGAAAATGTAGGGGCCGATTATTTAAGCAGAGTGTGATTTGCAGTTTTTTTTTCTTACCATGATATTCTGGTAATGTAAATAATACGTTTCAGTTTGTATTTTTGCAAAATTCCGTGATTTTCTAAAAGTGCTTCCACTTTTTTTTAAGGGAGGAGGTATTGTCACGGAATTGTATCGTTTATATCAATATGTATATGTGGTCAAAAATGTATTCGGGTTTCGTTTCCGACTAGAGCGTTACTCGAGAGTTGTTTATTTTTTCGGCTCTAGTTATTTTGAAATACTGAGCGCGATTCACCCCATGCTGCACGTGCAAATTGCCTGCAGTGAAAACTCACGTACCTAGCTGCTGCGCATATCTGTCACAGCTAGAGTACATATAGAGCGAATTCTCTATAAACAAATTACACTACGACGAGTCTTGTCAGAAAGCTTACCTCTTTACGGGAGCAAAACTTCAGCTGTAGAGCTGTTCCTTATGTATGGTTTGGTGATGCGAAGTCACAGAACTCTGTGTGGTTTCGTGTGACGTGTACGCTGTGTCTGGTGACGTTGGTTCGGAAGAGTGTACTGGTTTTCTCGATGCGAGGGACCAAGGCTTCTCGACCAACGGGTCTGTGTTAATGTGAAGGCTCTCGAGGGATCCTTCAACAGGCCGGGAGAATGGACCATGCATGGTGGCTCCTTGACCATGGTCTAGAGCGGGTGGAACCGGAGATACATCTTGGTCGTCAAACGGGCGCCACGATAGTTATATTTATTGCGTGTTCCATTTTATTGTTATCTCAATATTGCTATCTGTGCAAAATTACATTCATTCCCATTTCAATGTCGCTATATGTGTGATAGATTCATAATTTCATGCATTCCCATTTCATTTTCGTTATATGAATGATATATTCATAAATTCATACATATTGCAATATCGCTTGATGAATTGATAAATTGATGAGTATCATATTGATAAGTGCATAAATCACATGCTTTGGTCACCCTTGGTACTTACTAAGACCTTGTTTATATTGGGGTGTAAATCATATACTCTTATTTGTCGATTAGTGATAGGATGCTATTCACGTTTGTTTAAAATTCCATTCGTTAAATTCATCTTTGATTTTTCTCGTTGAGTTACTTGTTGTTGATAGTTCCATGTTAGGAACTTTATAATTTTCCTTATCTTTTTGTTATAATGGTGTCAGATTTGTTCATCTTTAAATTGCGTTTATAAATAAACATCTTATTAACGCAGTTGCTTTCGGTGTCTTCACTAATCCAGTCCCAACTCGGCTTCATCCTGTGACACCCATAGTATAGATCAGAGTGTTCACTTGCGTTTCTTCTTCCTTGTCATTTAATCCAGAAGCAAGTCTAAAGCGCTCAAATCTCTGAATCCACTTTGACCAAGACTCTGGGTTAGAAAACTGAAATTTTTCTGGACTTGGCACTTGGAATGTCGCAATTGCTGGAAACTGTTTGGCAATTTAAATCTGAGCTGGAACGTTCTTTTGTGAAAATGATTCTCAGTTTGATTGTATCCAGCCAGTGCTGAAAATCCACTGTGTCTTAGACAAATCCCACTTCTGACACCATGTTGTACGAGTATGTAGGAACATACTAATTACACATGGCTGTGCCTCATTAACTGATACTACAGACATTAGCACAAGTAAATAACAGGAAAAACTGTAAGGGTTTGCAGAATAAGAATGTAAGACAAAAATGGACGGTCAAATCACCAAATCATTCTCCTGACCATATGAAGGTAATATGTTAAACTTACTGTACTCACATAATCTAATGCACACATTAAGGTAATTACAGGACTTGTTACACGAATTTTCTGTTTATGTTTTCGAGATTTTGAGCATGGGTTTAGAATTTCATACAGATAAAGGTGATGGGGGATAAGAATACTCTACCCTGTACTCCCTTCTGGTTGCACCACAGGAGATCCTCATCAGTTGAATCTACCACTAAAACCTCTTTGTTGATAATGTTTACATATGACCTGGAAATCTGAACATTACAATCAACAATACTAAAACCAGCTATTAATGGAGGTTATAGATGTCACTACCATAATACAGACAGAAAAAAAATGGTTGAAAGAAATGCACAGAAGACCTGTTCCAGTTCTTGCACTTATACTTATTTTAACGTTATATACAAGTTTATAAAACAAAAGTGAATACAATTTCTTGCAGCAAAGGTGTATACATTTTGTTGATGTATCTGAAAGCAAACTGTACTGAGCAGAACCCTAACATTTTTATTGTTTTTCAGCAACAAATGACAGTAACTCCATGTTTTTATCTTAATTTTTGGGGAAGTCTGTAAAGTGTTTATGAAGGCCAACCTGTACAAATCCCTTTCTTGTGAAGTATCCTTCACAATGACAAAGATGGATGAGGTCTTCTAGATGTAAAGACAATCGGCAGAAGACAGAAAAAGAGCAAGAAATTGTAAGAAAAACAAATAAAACAAGATCTGTCAGAGGAGAGCATGCCTGACTATTTGAAGAACATATCGATGAAGTTTAGTTCACTTCTGCCAATAGTTTATCCAGATATAAGCTTACACAATATATAGCAATACATCTAATTAGGTATAACAAGGGGCATAACTTTGTGAAAATTGTAGGATGAGTTATGAAACCTTTGCAATGCACATCACAACTTGATGGTTAACAATTTTGAGAAGTTTTATTCACTTGTGTAATAGGTTTAACAACACACATTCCTATCAGTATCACATTGGGGCATAACCTTAAGAATTCCAGGCAGAGTTATGGAAATTGTGCATTCCCCATCACAGCTTGGAGGTAAACATATCTGTGATGTTTAATTCCTTTATGCCAATAGTTTCCCGAGATATGAGCTAACATGAAAATATGAACTTACACATTTCAGGAAGTATACCCGTACATCTGGCCATTCTAATTTGATAGAATTCTTAAGTTTTCCCAACATATTCATTAAAATTAATGTGACTGCAAGTCCTGAGATCGTGTCATATCATGATTGTAAGACATTAGAACAAGCGATTGCTGACACACTGACCTGTTACTAGTTGAGTCTATATCCTTACTGTCAGTGTTCCAGAATCTGTGATGTCATTTTGGTCTGACTGGCATTGATTAGGTCCTTCTCCTCTGATTCTCCCTGTAAATTTAATAAATAACTAGGAACGTGTCATGCAATTATGTGCCATATTGTTATTTCAAATCCACATTAATTAGTCCATCGATCCAAAATTGTAAAACAGACAATTAAAATTTGTTTTTACAAAAGAGTGACAGGTCAAAAAATGCTCAATGGATATGATTTCTTGAAAGAAATCAAAGATTGATGAAATATCGTTGTAGCTATTTTTAAAGTCCTGCTAAACTAAAACACCAAGATTGTTTGATATGTTATCCCATGCCAATACAAGAGGTACACAGCATTTCAGCAAGATAAATACATGTACTAACTATAGTGAAATCAAGCATCATCCATGTACATACATGCATGTACAATGTTTTAAAATACATGTACGGTAAATCCATACCTAATACATGAACCCTGAATGCGCAATAACACTAGACTACAGACATGTACCAAATAGGCAAATTAATTCATACATGTATGTAAAAATCATACACCAGTGGGAAAGACAAGCTGTTGTTATATAGAGATTACTGCATAGTTTACACAGGTTACAGGCCTTTAAAATTCCACTCATCTGCATGTATAGACAAATGGATTTCGGTGCAGGATGAGAGAAATTTGTTGCTCAGTCGTTCGACAGGACAACTGCGTTTTCTAAAGAAAAACTTGCAAATACCTGCTGAACATGTCTGTTTAAAATTATTAAAATAGCGCTTCAAATTAATACCGGATATTTTATTTCATGCATGAGTTGTTGTTGAACCTTAGCAGATGCATGGGGGTCTTAGATGCTAAAACCTATTACGCAATACCGGTACGTGGTATCTATTAACCTGATGTGACTTTAATGATTATTGACATTTCGAAATGATTGTTTATCACAATTTACGTGATCTGACTTTTTCTAGTCTTACAGAATAAAATTAAAAGATTATCTAATAAAACATTTTTGCTTATGTTTTTTTTTAAAACAAGAGCCCTTACAATTCAAAAGTGTCATTTATATTTGCTTGAAAGAAAAAAAAAAGATATAATTTAGAACTAAGAAAATGATATAATTTAGAATGTATGGATTTAATCCAGAAGGTATTCATATTCACTATATTTTTTTAGCTGCACGGGATTTTTCAATATTGTTTTACACAGGAGCCTTCATTTTGAATTTGATAAACTAAATGTAAACAGCTATAAACATTAAACATCTTCAAAAAATGGCAGCACAAGTAAGAATCTACATGTATAAGAAGGATAAGTGAAAAATCTGGTCTGCTAGTCCGGCAGGACAAGTAGACACCAACATTTTTGTCAAGGCCTGCAGGTAACATTGCTATTTCTTTCAAACGTTTAACACACCAGAAGCATACAAGAGAGGTTAGAATATAGTGCAGTTTTTAAGGGTTATACTACCGTATATACTCGCGTATAAATGGATACTAACTGCAAACTGCATAGACCCAGATCTGCCGTCGCATAATGCACCGGCAGATCTGGGTCTATGCAGTTTGTAAGGACTAATCGGTAGAACAAACAATATAGACCCTGATTTGCCAGCGCATTATGCGACAGCAGATCAGGATTTATGTTGTTTGCATTTGGACTATGCTTATTCGCGAGTATAGACGGTATTTGTAATTTCTATGGTTTGTAAAGGATTTTCTGTGACTTGTGTTAATGTTTATTGGCATCATATTACATTTAAACAAAAGCACAACATGCAGACCCTTGTCTGTTAAATACTCAACCAATTTAAAAATTCACTTTCAGCATAGTGCATTGAAAATTACCGTATATACTCACGTATAAGCTTATACCAACTGTAAACTGTATAGACCCACATCTATCGTCGCATAATGCGCCGGCAGATCCGGATCTATGCAGTTTGTAAGGACTAATCAGTAGAACAAACAACATAGACCCTGATCTGCCAGGGCATTACGCGACGGCAGATCAGGGTCTATGTTGTTTGCATTTGGACCCGAACTATACTCGAGTATGGACGGTATATTCTTTTGCTTGTTCACATTTCAAAAATTATATTCTGTACGAGTACTAAAATACTAGGACAAAATTTTCCACCAATGCAATTTAATCATAGCAAATGGGAGTCAAAGAGAAACCTTAACAACTGTAATATTGCAGTCAACATGTATTACAGTAAGATTACCAGATGCTGCACACAAATTATCATGATTCTAGTAATATCAGTTTATAAGAGGAAGATTTTAGAAGTTCTCTTTATATAGGCATCTGGCTGGTTTTTGAAATGGTCCAAGATTTCATGCACATAAATATTCTGACCAAGTTTGTTGAAGATCTGATAAAAAATGAAGGTGCTACCGTGTTCTCAAGACAAAATATACCAACTTTCAATAATTCATCGACAACAACTATGTTGTTGACAGTCACATCTAGCTGGTTTTCAGCTTGTCCGATATTTCATGATATAAACATTCTGACGAAGTTTGATAATAATCTGATGAAAACTGAAGTTGCTATAATGTTCACAAGAAAATGTTGATGGACAGACAGACGAAAAGGGATCACATTCATCATGACAACAGGGCATATGAGCTGTTGGCTCAGTTCAGCTAAAAAAAAAAAAACGTTGAACATGATACCCAGATTTATTTATATTTCACTGAACAAATCTCTTTCCAAACATGAATACAGATTACCATTCAAATCAATCTTATCAATCACTAGCAGAACAGTTACATATCTTCATAAACATGCTAATTCTTCAGACAATTGTGAGCTCTCGTCAGGAACAAGTTAATACTATCAATGCAGATCAAGAGGTGACATTACTAATTTCAACATTCTGTACAGTATTACATTGCAAAGAAACAGTGAATGTAATCTGCTGGATTTGTATCATTCAAAATCCTGACATACTGACAAAACCGTTACATGTATAGAATTAAGGCTTTAACAAGATTTTTAAGTTTTTTGACATTTTCAAAAATGAACATATGGCAAGTGATGATCCTGTCACATTGTAAACTTAGACACATCATCGGAAAGTCCTACCATGTGTATACCAGGTTCTACTGTCTAACAACCGTATGTCAGTTACATAAAAAAATGTACAATGTATTGTACCAGTCTGTTTAACTAGAATTTTGACTTGCAAGTTGAGAATAAAAATTTTCAGCTTATTTTCAGTTCTTTCAATTCAAATTTCTTCCATCATCATGTGGACTGAACATTGTTTTGTAGCATCTGGCCACAGTACCATTCCTTACTTTACCAAAAAAGATGAATATGATTGTACACTTTTTGTTTTGAAAACTTTTGTACCCATGTCTACTGTAGAATACCATTGCCTGAAAAGTCAATTTATGTAAAAATTTATGTTTGATTTTTAAAAAAGTATAAGTACCTGAACTTCTGCAACCATCACATAAAGTTTCGCCTGCTCAATGTTTGATTTAATTGTTGACCATTTGAACAGAAACCAGGTATAACAATAGGAATTGATAGCATTTTCAAGACATAAGAAATACTATTTTGTATGTTCTGGATGGAGCCTGTTCGCTTTTTTTTATTTTTGCCACCATCCTTGCCTGTGTTCGGACAGTATGGGCTGAACTAAACACATTTGGGCTGAACGAGTTACTGGTCCCAGGATTTGAAGGTCCATAAAAGAGATGCAATCTGTAAGGCAAAGGTATGTGCACTGTTGCCAATAATCTGACATGCTCTATCTGTGAAAGAGAAACATTTATGTTTGTACACGTAAATGTGTGTAATTTGATAAGTTAGCTATAATTCATGCTCTTTTACCTCCATAAAATTGCAAACTGCTACTTGCAACATCTGTTTTAATATTTATTCCTATATCAACTTGTGTTCTTATAGATCCTATAATTTATGACAAAAATAAACTTAATTCGTAACTTTTATATACAACTACAGTCAGAAGACATTGTGCTAGATTATTCAACAAATTTCACACACATATACAACATGTCCATTACTAATGGAGAGACATTATGCTAAGTACAGCAAGAGGGCATAACTGATACTTTTGTTTCTGATGTTCATAATATGTATCTTTCTTCGCAATTTTGGCAGCCATAATTATGATCAATGAAACAATACAGAAGAAGGGAATATCAGTTATATTTAATTATGAAAATAGTTAGTATTAATTATGATGATAGCTTTTAACTTCACACATACATTCAATAGCTGTTATTGTAACACATTTTATGTGTAAGATTTTATCACACAAATGTGTTTCGAACTTTTCTACAGTATGTTCTACATCAACTAATTCTTTTTTATTATGATGACTGTAAACATGCAAACAAAGGGAGGTAAATTTCTGTCAAATATTGATTTGCAAAGTCATCAATATCATTAAAGACAAATTTCCAGTTAATTTCAGATTTCTAAAAGCGCAAGTATTACAACTTCTTTTTTTTTTTTGAATACTCACATAACTTACCAATGGCACCATGATATACAAATGTTTTACATCTGGTAAATGAAAGGTCCCGTTTTCCATGATATACAAATGTTCTACATCTGGTAAATGAAAGGTCCCGTTTTCCATGATATACAAATGTTCTACATCTGGTAAATGAAAGATCCCGTTTTTCCATTAGAACTGCGATTCAGTTACAACTTCCTACTTCAAACCAACAGCCACAGGGAACTGGGATTCCAAGGTGTGTTTGCTGAAGATGATATTCTCACTGGAACCTTCAGGAATATTAATAACCTGTCCTAGTGGATGCAGTGCAACATGGGCATATCTTCCAGCCATTTTGTAGTATTTTCTGAAAAATATGGGACATTTCTTACAAAAAAACATGAAACAATTTGTTTAAAATATGTTAAGTTTGTAAATTAGCTTTTTTTAGGGCTTTTGTACAGCAGAAATCGTTAGGGCATATCTAAGCAAAACTAGCATGGACTACTACTGTCACTGGATAGAAATAATTGCTTTGCTGCAATTATTGTTTTCATTTACCAGGGTGGGTGTTTCTCTTTGAGCATTTTGGCTTCCTCCACTAATCTGCACAAGAGATTAATGTTTGCAAGTGTAGTTCTGAATATTGTATGGCCTGTAAACAATAAATAACTTAAATGCAAATGTAAAAAGATATATATTTTAAAATATGAATTAAGACAAAATACATAATAACATCAGTATATGTAATAAGAAGGTTATTTGATTTTTATTGGGATATAATTATGCACTTGTTCTTCCACACATGACACTGTGCTCCTAAAGTAGCATAATATCACCCCTGCAGAACTCGCACATACATCCCAATACAAATTAAATAACCCTGCAGAACTCGCACATACATCCCAATACAAATTAAATAACCTTAAACTATGTTTGCTGCCTTAACAACTATACGAGCTGACAATGAAAATGAATCCTAATCTAATTTTCTAGTGGTGTTAATCTTTAAAAAAAATCATGAAATGTATTTAAGAGTGAGGCAAATCAGAAATAATTTTATTTCAGTTTGTACAGGCATGGACGTTTAAATGTACCGATATACGCATGCTGCTTATTCTGTCATGTCTTTGTAAATAATTCACAAATATATCGGCTGCAATACAATCATATTTCCCATTAACATGTCCTATTTCCAATATCATATTTCCTAGTTTGACTAAGTGTACAGAGGCAGTTAAATTAAATATATCGGCAATTTTATCTGATTTGATTCGAGGACAACAATTTGGTATGCACGAGCATCTTCAGTCGGGTTTTTCGGTTTCTTCAACATTAAAAGACTATATCACACAAAACTCATTGGCAACCAAGAGCAAATTAGTGTAGAGGATGTAGTACCATACAGGCAAAATAAATAGTTTAAAGTTTTGATTAAATTTTTTAAAAAAAAGTGAACCAGAGCTTCTTAGTTCCATGTGTTATATTCCGATTGCCTAACCAGTGAGTTCTCGTGCATCTCGAGGCCTCAGCTTTGACCTTGTTCCGTACTTTTTGGGGATGCGCATAACCGTTTTTATCGGTTCCGGTGCACGTTATTTGATCTAAACATCATATTAAATATGATCACCCTTTTTAAATTGTGATTATGTTACAAGACAAATTCCTCCTGGCCGCATCCAGAGTCCGAAGCTATCTTTGTAATATATTCATTCTGAAACACAATAAAAACATAATAAAATATCCTATATGCCCACCCTGTCTCAGTCGGTGTAGATGGTGTTCAGGTTATAAGGAAAACTAAACGACTAACAGACAAACAACACGACGTAAGGGTTGTTGGACACACGGATGGGTATGACAAATCGCAGTATATCCCCAGAGTGCACGAACCTGTATAAGATTAGGGTTTTGCTATTTTGCAGTTCCATTGCAAATTATTTAATCCAAAATTTAATTATTTATTTTAATTTAATTAAATTGTTCTTATTTTTCACTTTTAAATGTCAATTTCAAGAATGGAGTACGCGAAGGTCTTCTAAAATTTCGGAGTCAATGCATGTACTATAAACTGTCCCTATGTAAATATAGTACGCAAATTTAGTCCATAACACAAAAGTGCTGATTCATTGCATGTACTATAAACTGTTGATGAGTAAATATAGTACGCTGCCATAGTCCACAACTGCTCAACGGTGCAACTATAAACTGTCTGTGTGTAAAATCCAGTACACGGTCACATTCCAGAACTCCACTACTCGTATGTATGATACACGTAATGGGGTTTTTGATGCGTAATGAAATGTAACAAGTCGTATATTGACTGTTAATAGAGCTTACATTATAAGAGGACAAAACAAGTCGCGTCGTGTAAACAAGCGTCTTTAAAGTCACTGTTTTTCTGTAGATCATTGGCATTCAAATCCAGCCTGACATATGATGAAAACATATTACAGTTTATAATTTTCGTTGAAAGTTCATTTTCTGAACTGAAGCATAATTTATCCACCATGGACTGTCAGGTAAAATATTTGACGGGATATATGGTAATATCCAGATCATTCCAGGTCTATGTTGGCAGGTGGCCTTGGAACCCCAATGTTAATTATTATGCAATGTTAGGGGTAGAAGGTTAATGGCATAATTCATTTTTTAAAACAGGTAAACAGAGGCTGTTTATATAAAAAAAGAGGAAAAAGATAAATGTATTCAGTGCATTAATATAGTTCACGCATCGCAGTAATGCCTTTATAGAATTAAACCATGTATCCCAAAAAATAAAGGATATTTTAGATCACAGACTCAAGAGTCCGACGTAGATGCGGTTACCCACTCCCAGTAAACACGTATGAACGGACCTGTTTATATACAAGTCCTACCACAAAATCTGAGCGTTGAGCGGGAGTTTTCAAGGGTATACAATATTCACAAACATGGCTAGTAAGAAAATAGTTGTTGTCTTTGGGGCAACCGGAGCTCAGGGAGGGAGCGTGGTACGAGCCCTACAACAGAATCCATCATTTGCAGTGCGCGCTGTGACAAGGAATCTAGATGGAAAAGGGGCTCAAGAACTCAAGAAACTTAAAGTAGAAGTAGTAAAAGGAGATATGGACGACAAAGAAAGTCTGAAAAAAGCGATGACCGGGGCTTTTGGCTGTTTCCTTGTGACCAACTACTGGGAACTTTTGGATGTAAACCGTGAGATACAACAAGGGAAAAACGTGGTTGATGCATGCAAGGCTGCTGGAACCAAACACCTCGTCTTCAGCGGTCTCGAAAACACGGAAGGATCAGGGGCAGCAGGTCCAGTGCCACATTTTGATGGGAAGGGTAAAATCGAAGACTACATTCAGAAAGCGGGAATTTCGTACACTAGCACCAGAGTTTCCACCTACAATGAAAATTTCCTGGGTTTTTTCCCACCCAGGAAAACAGCCGAGAATAAGTATGCAGTATCAATACCAATGGGAAATAAACCCCTGTTTGTAATATCTGTCAACGATTTGGGTCCGTGTGTTGCTGAAATTTTCAAAGATCCAGCCAAGCACAATGGAAAGAGAATTGGCCTTGCTGGGGACAAACTGACTGTTGACCAAGTGTGTGCCACGTTTTCTAAGCATCTGAAACCAAAACAGTTTGAGAATACCAAGATTTCTCATGAGGAGTTCGCCAAATTAACCTTCCCCGGAGCAACGGAACTGGCTCACATGTTCCATTTCTATCAGCTAAAAGATAATTTGAGGGATGTTGAACTGACCAAGAAGCTGAACCCAAAGGCCCTGTCTTTTGATGCCTGGGTTCAAGCGAACAAGGACAAGCTGAGTCAAGCTATGAAATAAATTCTACTTTAAGTAGAGGATCTGTGGAAAACTCAATGAGAGGAGAATCAAGTATTTTGGTACTGTATTTACAAGCGCAATTGTATGCACTACTCCTTTGGCTGTAACACTGGGAATTTTACAAAGATAAACTATTCACATTTTCTACAGGACATTATTATGTGACTGTAATCTAATACACGTCTGCATATAGGGCTAAAAGATACAAAGTTTTGTTGTTTACACCTTTTCTACTAAAAGCTTTCATTAAGTTTATTTTTGAGAATGAAATGCCTTGCTCGTCCTTGTTTTTTGTTTTCTACAGTGTTACATGGCGGCACTGTGTGTTGTATGGAGGGACAATGTGTTATATGGAGGCACGGTGTGTTGTATGGAGGGACAGTGTGTTATATGGAGGCACGGTGTGTTGTATTGAGGTACAGTGTTATATGGAGGCCCGGTGTGTTGTATGGAGGGACAGTGTGTTATATGGAGGCACGGTGTGTTATATAGAGGCAAATTGTGTTGTAAACCCAAACTGGTAGGCTTTTCTAACATGACTGAAACAAGCAATAAAGGCCACACAAGATATTTAATATTGAATCTGTGTTCGATGTTTGCAGCTGCTGAACAAGTTTAGTTGCCCTCACATTGTGTATATCGCGCTTCTAAAAGTATATATAGCACGGTATACGCGGAACATAACAGAACATAGTACATATGTACTAAACAGATCACGTGTACAAATGGTACATATGTACTAACAGATCATGTGCAAAATAATGCATTCGAGGTTATTCAGTCATGAAATTCGATTCAACCAAAACCAGGGTATTGATTTTGCTTTCTATAGTGAATTTTCAATAACATATTTCTTAAAGGGTTTCAAACGACCTTTTTATAGCATGATACATTGAATTTTGTTGCTGCTCTAAGATTGCATATGTTAACTGGCACCTGTAGAGTTTATGCTATGGGTTTTTTTTTACATTTTTTTTTCTTCTGGGTATCAGCATTCGCATTACCCCGAGAGGGTCGTTGAAGTCTGAGCCTGAGAGGCGATGATTTCAACACATCTGAGGGATTCGGCGAACGTTGATACCAGAGAAACAAGTATGATCGTTAATCTTACATTAACACACACACACACACAGACACACATACAACTTTTAAATTTGCAGATGCAATTTAAAGTTCACTAGCGAAGACACCGATCTGGTACGTTGGTTTACTTAATTATTTTCCTGGGTGGCGTGTGCGGAAATGCAGAGCCATTTGTTGTGGGTGCAGCCCAGGAAAAAAAGATAAGTTGGCTTGAATAGTGAAGTTAAACAGGGATTTTAAAGGTCATTTATGTGATGTGATACCTGAAAAAGAAAACAAAAACTAATGAATAAGGAATATAAAGTAAAAAGATTCACTGAGTATGATGCCCTGCTGAATGCATCTGCATTACATACAATGTGCAAAGATGAAATATATTGAGTAAAGTGAATTAATTGTGATTTAACAGTAAGTTTTTCCATTCCATTAATTGTATTTAATAATAATAATAATAATAATAATAATAATAATAATAATGGTGATGATGATTACGTCATCTTTTTCTGCTGATGTATGTTAAGAATAATCTTTCTTATTTACAGAAAAATAAATAATTATGCAATTCAAATCCTAAAATTTATGATATTTTTTATTCTTCTTCCTAATTTAGCTACTGAAATCGTTGGAGCAAGCTATCTTTTCTCTTAGGTTCAAATTATTGGTGTCCTAAATTATTCTATATCAGATGCCTGAAACAATAGAGCACATTGAACTATTTATGACTCAAGATCTCTCTCTCTCTCTCTCTCTCTCTCTCACACACACACACACACACGAAATTATTGATCCAAAAACAATTGTGTCAAGAAATAAGTCTATGACATTCAAATATTTGAATTTTGTATTCTTTTTATAGTGAAACTGGAGAGAGAGAGAATTTATTTACTTGCGTTCTGAATTAAATAATATTAATTACACTAAAAGTCGTTTCTGGTCATGTAGATAGCATACAGTCATGTACACAATTAAAGGTCATGTAGATAGCATGCAGTCATGTACACCATTAAAGGTCATGTAGATAGCATGCAGTCATGTACACCATTAAAGGTCATGTAGATAGCATGCAGTCATGTACACAATTAAAGGTCATATAGATAGCATGCAGTCATGTACACAATTAAAGGTCATATAGATAGCATGCAGTCATGTACACAATTAAAGGTCATGTAGATAACATGCAGTCATGTACACAATTAAAGGTCATGTAGATAGCATGCAGTCATGTACACAATTAAAGGTCATGTCGATAGCATGCAGTCATGTACACAATTAAAGGTCATGTAGATAGCATGCAGTCATGTACACAATTAAAGGTCATATAGATCGCATGCAGTCATGTACACAATTAAAGGTCATGTAGATAACGTGCAGTGATGTACACAATTAAAGGTCATGTAGATAACATGCAGTCATGTACACAATTAAAGGTCATGTAGATAGCATGCAGTCATGTACACAATTAAAGGTCATGTATATAGCATGCAGTCATGTACACAATTAAAGGTCATATAGATAGCATGCGGTCATGTACACAATTAAAGGTCATCTAGATAACATGCAGTCATGTACACAATTAAAGGTCATGTTGATAGCATGCAGTCATGTACACAATTAAAGGTCATGTTGATAGCATGCAGTCATGTACACAATTAAAAGTTATGTAGATAGCATGCAGTCATGTACACAATTAAAGGTTATGTAGACAGCATGCAGTCATGTACAAAATTAAAGGTTATGTAGATAACATGCAGTCATGTACATAAGTAAAGGTAATGTAGATAGCATGCAGTCATGTACATAATTAAAGGTCAAAATGAAGAGATATATCCACCTCTTCACTCTCCACGTTCATTTCCAGTAACAATAACATCTTCCATCATATTGAACGCATATCTGTTCCTCCAACACTAAAGTATGTAAAAATACCATTTTGGTGTTGCTGCTTGCATTGAGACGAAATCATTCTACCAATTATACATATATATATATATATATATATATATATATATATATATATATATATATATATATATATATATATATATATATATATATAAGAATCCTGCGTTCTTATTCGTAGTTAACTGTTTTGAGAGGCCCTACTTTTTATGTAAACTTTGAAGCCATTTTGAATAGGTTGGAAGCATCTAGCTGCGTTGTATCTGTTTTACTGTCAACTATTTCTTCTATCTCCACCTTTTTGATCAATCTAAACCCATCTGTACAGCCGGTTTTTCCACAAGACACATTTCTTCTGGGATGTAGCTCTCGTCACAATGATGTTTACATTTCGGCATCAGCTTCTACGGTAGCAGCCGCAGGTGTTCGAAAATGAATACAGATTTCCTTGGTCGGAACTTCACTCGGCTATTTCCGTCCGGGTTATTTCTCGACCTGACGGAAACGTCCGAGAGATCGAGATTCCACTGTGCGCTATTTATAGTACTAAAAAAAAAACGACGTCGCCTTTCTTCAAATATAACAATTTGACTTCGATTATCTATCTAAACCTAATGGGTGGGATAGTTGTGTTTTTTTACAAGGACAACAAATTTCTTGAGTTTTCTAATTTTTTTTTTTTTTAATATTAAAAATAGTTCATAATATAGAGTAGTGCATGTCACTCAAATCTCTCCTCTGTCCTCGTGGGTTCGAGTCTCGGCTCATCCAACGTAGGTATGTGAGAAAGCTTGCCAGTAGCTTCCCGTGGGTCGATGGTTCTTCCCGGGTTCTTCCTCCACCAAATATACTGGCCGCCATATGCTGAGAAATGGCGTTAAAACCACCAAACCAAACATATTGTTACGACTAGGGGTTGAATATGTAACAAAAGAATAAAAGAGGCTAACAAGCTTTCACAATTTCTAAAATACAAATTTAATTTCCTAAAATATAAACTATTTTAAACAAACAAAGTGAAAGAATTAAAAATAACTTACAGTGTAGAAATTACTTAAATAATCCTAAATTGTTCTATAGCATTCACTAATCCGGAAACTGTCCAAAGGTATTCCGAATGACGACACTAATGTGCTTATGTGTCAACAACAATAAGTTCTAAATCCAAATCTTATTAAGTCCAGGTAAATTCCTGTGAACGTAGAATATCCGAAAAGTTCTTGAAATATTTCCGATAATTCCAACGGAGTTCAATAATGTTTAGATCTTTAAATAATAGTACATAATCCCAAAAGTACTAGTTAGAAATAAGAATTCACAAGCTGACTATCACAAACAATAAACTAATTCCTCTATGACTTTTACAGGCTGAAGTAATTGTAAGAATGCCACACACAGAGATTAAATCTAGTTTTATAGTATCCAGCTGCGTAGAACAAATAAAAAAAACAATAATCTGCGATCTAAAGCAATTCAATCTACTGCGTTTCAAATAAACAAATTCGAATTGCGATTAATTCCTGTTTCAGGTAAACACATTATGCACTCTAATTCTTATTAGTAAACAAGTACTGAATCAAGGGAATCGGGTCACGAAAATGATTTATTTCACCACGCGCTACTCACGTAACATAGTGAGTCATGTTCAACCAACATTCCTAACACAATATATACATGTATTCAATAATACCGTTGGCTACTAAAGAAAATATAAATTATAATACAGAAGGACATAAACCAAATGAAAACTATATTATAATTTAAAAGATGATACATAATTCCGTAACAATATATATATACATATATATATATATATATATATATATATATATATATATATATATATATATATATATATATATATATATATATTTCTGTCTGGCTCAAAATTTGGACAAATCGTGACATTATGACTGTTTTCAATTTAAAAGGGCTGAAAATCATGTTTAAAACAAGATCACGCCTCGCCATACACAGAGGTTCCTCGTCTAAAATAGAGCACGACTACGAGTGTTATAGTCACGTGAGACTAACTGTGTAGTCTGTGGCGCAAATAGGTGGCAGTGAGACCTCGAAATCCTTTCACGTTAACTTCTGTGGTAATAAAAAGCTATTTATTGCTGTCGTCGACGGGATGAGATCGTTTTAATGCATAGTAATGTATTCTCCATGGAGTAAAACAGTTTTTATTCGCTATTGTTAAAGCAATAGATACAGCAAGTCGTTTGTGGTGTAATGCGACCATGAGGGTATAAAATGCAAATAGCAGATATAAAATACAAATGAAGCAAGAGAGAATACAAAATACAGAATACATATGGGAGATAATGTAGTTCTTGTATATAAATGTCTACATGGAGTTGTACCAGAGTATCTTCAGGATTTATTCAGACCCTATTCAACACATTACCAGTTGAGATCAACATTACAAAGAAATCTTCATCCTGGAAAACCAAGAACAAAGCAATTTAAGAAAAGCTTCCAATACTCTGGTACAGTTCTGCGGAACAAGCTTCCACTGCTTGTAAAATATGCAGAAAATATTACAGTATTTAAGAAGACATCATGAGTCTGTATTATAATAGAATTTGGTATTTATTATATGTTAAAATAAATGGTAATGATTACTGTCTGTTTTCGTAATTCACTGGGCACATTCATTTAAGGATGTTATACAATTCGTAGAAAACAAAGTGTTACTATTATGCGATAAAAGATTTACCCTAAAAATAAAAATGTGTTGGTCAGAAACGCATGGGACAATGCTTGAGGAATCGATAAGAGCTGTAACTTAAGGTCAATGTTGTTTTCTTATATCACTCATTTTTGTGAAACTACGAGAAAAAGTAGCAAAGAAAAAAGTATCCAACTAATACACGACGTTATTACGAGCACGTAGACCAATATTAAAACCATCAAGTTCCAATCCTATATAGGGATTGTTGTAACGAAGCTAGAAAGTGAGTAGTCATATGAAGAAAATCCCTGTTTCTAAAAATAGATGCATCTACTTTTAAAATACTTCACTAAAAATGACAGTCGAAAGATTCACATTAAAATTTAGAATCAGCTACCTTAAAAGTGCAGTTGTAAAGTTCAGATTACTCCTCAGTAACCACTGGTTTGAATGGATGAACACTATGATGTTGAAGATACACGTACATGTGCTCTCATGTGCATGTTATAGCCTAATACAGGGGTTGTTTCAAACTAGTTTAAAAATGTTATCGATTGGCATTTTCTAGTGAAGAAATTAACAAAGTGGCAGTTGCTAAAGTATTGTACCTATTTTTAATTACAATACTGTAGTCTAGGTATTCCTGTCAGTTACAATTAATTACAATTTATAGTTTCTGCTTTGCTTTTTTGAAGTCATATGGCCAAAATACATTGCATTTTTATATTTCTCTCCATCTAAACATGCATACTTTCAAGTATGAATGCTCTGCATACGAGTATGATACATTCATACAATTACAAAATGTGTTTATAATATACATACAACATTGAGAAATTTCTACTTGAAGATAATGTTAAATGCAACTATGCATAATGAGAAATACAGGACACAGTTCAAAATAGAAAACCAGAGCGCGCACACACACACACACACACACACACACACACATATATATATATATATATATATATATATATATATATATATATATATATATATATATATATATATATATATTACGTTTCCTAATATGCTGCCACTTCTCCATGATCTGCTCTCACTTCTCCCTATTCTGTCCAAAAGGAGAAGTCACTTCTCTCTAAAATTCAAGTCTAGCTTGACCTCTGGTAATCAATATTACCTTTTGTATGATGCAGATTATTATACTTTTTTCTTTAGAGGGCCTCAAGGGAGAATAGTCCTTGACTAAATGAGTCACCCTCTATAAATAAAGTATTATTATTAATATTATTATTATTATATACAATACAAAGAAGACAAGATTGAATACAAATGACGAAATACGGAATACAAATAGAATGATATAGAATACAAATGCAAAATTATTGAATACTGCAATGTTGGACATGTCTTAGTGGTCAGATCTGCAGCATTTTCATTTAAAAATAACCATATATTGCAATATGTGTTTTAATGAAAACTCATGCCAATGTAACAATTCTTGCAAAATGATTAATGATAACAAGAGTTTTGAGACGGCCACTATGGTGCCTTGTTGGAGGTCAGAGAAGCACCATTTTCATTAAAAACCAACCACATATTGCTATGATAGTGTTCTAGTGAATACCTGATGTCCAATAAGACCATCCATTTAGGTGTAGTAGCCATGAAAGGAAAGGACTGCCATTTTAGATGTTAGATCAGCAACATTTTAATATAGGAATAACTATGCATGTACACTGCAAGAAAGAAGCAGTGTTTGTTTTGTTTTTAATGTCAGTATGGCTATCCATTTTGAAGATGTAGCTGTTAACGATAATTTTATAATTTTTGGAGGTCACATTGCCATCATTTTCATTTAGGACCAACTACATTTAGTGAGAGGCATTTCAGGAAAAATCTCATGTCAATACAACCATCCCTTCACGGAATAGTGATAATACGATTTTAAAGATGTTCACCATTGATCAGCACCATTTTTATTTATGACCAACTAGATATCATATAAATGTTTTCAATGAAAACATCATGTCTATAGGACCATCTATTCAGGAGAACTGTATGTCTGATTTGAACAGTTTTCATTTAATAATAATAATAATAATAATAATAATAATAATGAGGACTCTGTATAGCGCCTAATCTTTAGAAACTCTAAGCGCTTTACAACATTAGATAACATGATAACACATAAAAACATATATAATGATATGATTACTAAAATTAAACACCATGAAATTAGAAAACAAAAACATGCTGAAAATAGTTAAGGTAAGGAAACATTATTAAGTCTTTAAGTCTGTTCTTGCAGTCGAAATAGGTGAGTTTTAAAAGCACTCTTGAATGAGATCACTGTGTCTTTGTGTCTAAGTTCAGTGGGCAATTCTTTCCACGTTGCTGGGCCCAGGTATGCAAAACAAAAAGCGTTGTCCGTATGACTTCATTTTGATAGTGGGAATAATAAGAATACGAGTGTCGGAAGAGGAGCGTAAGTATCTTGCTGGTGTGTACACATGGGTGAGGTGAGATAGGTATGTCGGACTGGAGCCAGTCAATGAAACGTAGCACAGAGAACAAATTTTGTGTTTGATTCTGGATCGAATGGGTAGCCAGTGTAGGATACAGAGCAGGGGGGAGGTGTGCTCTGTTCGTGGTACTCTAAAGATGATCAGAGCAGCTGTGTTTTGAACTTTTTGAAGTTTCTGGAGTAGATACTGAGACGAACCAGATATAATTGAATTACAATAGTCCAGTCTTGAAAGTACTAAGGAACACACAAGTGTTTTAGTGGCATCAGCTGAAAGATAATTGTGAATGGAGCTGATGCGTCTCAGCTCAAGATATGCAGCCTTGCATATGTTCATGTGAATTTAATGTTGGTGTTGCTGATATTTATTGTTTGAGGTAAAGGATGTGAATGAGAAAGTCTTTGTGTTGTAATCAGAATGGCTTCAGTTTTATCATCATTCATCTGCAGCTTGTTACTTGTCATCCATGATTTCACATGGGAAATGCACCTCTCTACACCTTGGATGGTAGCATCAACTTCAGTTGGGTGGTTAGATTTGTATATTTGGGTGTGATCAGCGTACAATTGGTGAGACACTGGATGACGATCTATGACACTTGAGAGCGGCTGAGTGTATATAATGAAAAGAACAGGTCCATGAACAGAACCCTGTGGAACACTAAAACAAAGATAAACTGGGATGGAGTGTTTTCCATTTGCGGACACAATTCGTGTCCTGTTGACCAAGTAGGACTTGAACCATAGTAAGGCTGTATCATGAATGCCAAATACATGCTGGAGACGGTGAAGTAATATATCATGGTCTATTGTGTCAAATGCTGCAGACAAGTCAAGGAAGGTGAGGACTGTAACTTTCCACTATCCAAAGCAGAGAGAAGGTCGTTAACTACTTTCAGAAGGGTAGTTTCTGTACTGTGGCGAGGGCGGTATGCAGACTGTACATTGCTAAAAAGACTGTTTGAACTCAGATGAGATACAAGTTGGGATAGAACAACTTTTTCTAAGATTTTTGACATGAATGGGAGGTTAGAAACTGGGCGATAGTTCTTTAAATCGTTATGGTCAAGTGTTGGTTTCTTCAGCAGAGGCTTTACAATGGCAGTTTTGAAAAATGATGGGAATTCCCCGGATGAGAGAGATGTATTAATAACATCAGTCAGTGAAAGCAATATTGGATCTAAGCACTCAAGCAGTAGTGATGTCGGAATCGTATCAAGTTCACATGACTTTGGGGCACTCTTCATCACGATTGTACGTACTAAATCCATAGAGACAGGTTCAAATGATGCTAAGCGGTTGCCGCTGAAATTCTGTATCGCAACTGTATGGTGAAGACAAGTCAGTTGAAATTGTGTTGTCAAGCTTATGTCTAATGGTTTGTACTTTGTCACGGAAGAAATTTGCAAACAGGTCCGGAAGGTCGACTGGAGAGAAGGTAGTTGGAAGTGGTGTACATTTGTTCCTTGACATTAGCTTGTTAGTTATCTCGAAGAGCTCTTTGCAGCTGGAAGTTTCAGTGATCTTGGTACTGTAGTGGGCACATTTCGCTGCATGGACTATGTTTGTGAAATTCTTCTTAGCGGCTTCATAGATCTGCTTATGAATAGTGAGTATGGTGGAAAGCAACCATAGAACCATATCAAAACAAGTTTTTCAGTGAAAGCCTCATATCATTACGATAATCAATACTGGAGAAGTAGATTTTCAAGATGGCTACCATGGCCATGAAATTAGAGATCTTATTAGCACCATTTTCATTTTGGACCAACTAGACCTTATGCATGGTTCATACAGCCCTGGACAGCTAGACATCATGCATGGTTCATACAGCCCTGGCCAACTAGACATTATGCATGATTCATACAGCATTGGCCAACTAGACATTGTGCATGGTTCATACAGCCATGGCCAACTAGACATTATGCATGGTTCATACAGCACCGAATAGTTAATTGTAAAAGATTTTTCAAGGAGTATTCAGGGACTTCCAAACTTTTTCAAGAAGTGTTTTGTCTTATGGAAATTGAATCTTTTCCATATGGTACCTTCTTAATTACTGGTGTTCTGTCATTTGATCCACCAAATTTTATCCCATTTAATTTATTTATTCCCAATTTTTGGATAATATATCAATAACAAAAATTCTTAATTTAAAAAGTTTATACTTTACTCAGTTTTAACGTTTTGTTTTCCCACAGATAAATTCAAGGAGTTCTTCAAACAAACAACCAACGTTTATGAAATTGAAGTAGTTTTCAAGGCAACCCTTCAAATTCAAGGATTGTTCAAGGTTGTATTAACCATGTCATAAGAAGTATTACTGGATGTCCATGGGGCAATCTTTTCTTTTATGGCCAATTAGACATCATAAGATGTATTTCTGTGAAAACCTCATGTTGATGTGATCATTCAATTAGGAGTTGCAGTTATATCAAAATGTTTAAGATGGCTGCTGTAGTGGCCATAATGAATGTTAGATCAGAACCATTGTCATTTACAACCACATAGACATCATAAGAACTCTTCTAGTGAAAAACTGATGTCAGTATGACCATCCGCTCAGGAGTAAGAGCAATAAGAAGGTTTTCAAGATTGCCACCATGGTGGCCATATTGGATGTCAGATCAGCACAACTTTCATTTAGGACCAATTAGCCAACAGAAATATTTTGGTGAAAACCCCATGTCAATATGACCATCTGTTCAGGAGGAGTGGCTATAACACGATTTTGAAAATGGCCACCATGGTATGTTGAATGTCGAGGAGATATCATTTTCATTTAGGTCCAACTTGTCCTTAGGATGAATGAGTGTGTAAAGTTTCTTGGCAATCCTCCAAGTAGTGTAGGAGGAGTACTGATAACAAACTTGTACTAATTGATGAATAACAGACAACAGGCCATCGAATAAGCTCTCCTGGTCTATGACCAGTAGAGCTAATAATTATACTATGGATAGATGTAAATGAAGTGATTCTTATTTACATATCATTAGACACATGCTTTGTAAAAGATTCAGGTTGCTATTTCAACACTATGTTTATATAAAAGTCACATTAGTAGCAAGTAATGACCACAACATACTGGCTGGCACAAGAGTTAAGCACCTTATATAAATTTATTTCAATATAAGAATTGGAGTAACTTTTTGACTTCTCTAGATTAGATGTACAGTCCATATGCATTCAGTTATAGTATTCTGCCCTTGCAATTTGTCTCATATTCAATTGTACAATAATTTATGCAAGCACTTAAGGTATGTGATGTACATATTTTCCTTGTGCCAGGGTCCAGTGTTAAATCTTGTGCCATGAGGTTACTAGAATGCTTGATCGCATGGGCTACCATATGCTGAAAAGTGGTAGCCCGTTGTACTGATAATTGACAAAATGGCTTTTAGCACATTGTTTATGAGCCATGAAACTATTTCTGTAAATGAAGAATATTTACTAACAAGCTGTGCCGTAAAACACCCAAATCAACATTAACTTAATTAGAGGGAGAAAATATATGGCTCAAAATGTGATAAAATGACTATATTTTGGTTTTAAAGACAACAAACGATGTTTAAGACAAATATCTTTTAAGATTCAGTATTATTCAGACAGATTGGCATAAACTATTTTTTTACACATAATGGTGCTATTGGGGCTTTAAGTCGTAAGTAGTATATAAATGGTAAGACCAGTCAACCAGATCGCACCAGATAGAACAAACAATAATTGTTGCATTTTTTAAAATCCCATATATAAGAAGGACGAAAAATAAGATATAAAAAAGTTACTAAACCATCCATATATTTTGTGCATTACATCTCATGATGGATACGATAATAGTTCTTGATCAATCATTATAATTACAAGACCACTACCACCATGAAAGCAATAATCAAATCTCAACACTAATTAAAAAATATACACAATATAAATAATTTCTAAAATTGGAAAATCTATTCATGCATTGGTTATTTTATTACGATTTACTTCCCATGTTATTAGGATGTCTATGATGATTATGGCTTAGGTGGCAATCTTACTTTTGTGGATTTAAAAATAAAGAAATAAAGAATGAGAGAATTTAAAAAGGAAAGAAATCAACTAAAATAAAGTATTTAACTATCTACGTTTTTAAAACGACTTCAAAAAGGGTTGCATGCTTTTAAAGATATTTGACAAAGAAATTGGTATGTAAACGAACCACATGGCATCACAAAATTAATGGCAACAAGAATAGTATATAAGGAAATTGGCACAAATATTTTAGCATACCTGCTTCCTTTCATAAATTCATTCATTTGAATATGACATTATAATTTAATTGATTGGTCCTGAGTCAAATGTATTCTTATACTAGATTGCTGCCAGTGGATTTCAGTTGATATAGCATCAGATTACATATTACATGAAAATGCTTTGCACCTCAACTCTCTAGAGTAAAGTTTCACATACAGTGTAACTGAACTGATTAAGTCACACCTTGACCTATTTGACTTAAGAAGCTTCACAAACCCTCTCAATCGACCGCAAAAAAGAATGATAAATCATGTCGGTAGAGTGAGTCGGTTGCACATAAAACTCTAGAGATGACTTCCCCTAGGGATTGACAGACCAGAGAGAGCAGATCGGCTTTTGCTAAAATTAGGAATAATGTCAAAGGTTAAGTATGTTAACTATGCATGCGAAATAGTGAAATAAATTGAAATATTTCAAGTTGAATACATATAAAATGGTGAAATAATATATTTCAATGATTATAGTCAAACAAAATGCAAAACAGTGGACAATGTTTCTTACTTAAATAAATCAAAATGAAGAAATATATAACTAATGAACTAATACCAAAGCAAGTAATACTAAAATACAGTTGCCATTAATATGTCTTGCAACTAGACAGAATTGAGATGCATGAATAAGCAAAATTTAAACAGAATCATGACTCAAAAAAACTCACATAACACATAGGTTACTACCAGAATTTTGTTTTTGCTAAATAAATATTTTACAAAAGCAAACCTTTGTGACCAGGAAAATGAGTACTTCGGATCCTGGTGTAAGGGAAAGCACAATTACATTTCCGCTTTGGAAATGTAACCAAAGAAACATGTTAAACCTTAAATATATCACATGGCAAGTGAGATGGTAATTGCGTATGTGTGCTGGGAAATTTGCTTACAACACTGCATTAAAATTCATGACATTTATTCACAGATATAGAATAATCATAACATTGCATCAACTGTCCACCTCATGCTGTCATTAAGAAATTCAAAATATACTTTCTTTTAGCGACCACATTGTATTCCATAGAATTTCACCAAGTCTATTATTTACATTTTGTATGATATTAAAACAGAAATAAATCTGATAACAGGATTGCAAACTTAGAAGCTGTTACAAAACAAATAAATAATTTGCGCGGCAGAGTTGGTACTGGTAAACATAAAAAGACAGCATGTCCTGTAGAAGCCATAAACTTATAAACTGGAGAGCGAGAAATGTTTAAAGCTGAGATATCACTTGGTACAAGCCGTAGAGCTATTCTTTTTTAGTTGCAGTGGTGTAAGAAATAAATCGTATTTACTCAATTGCAATGTTTGGTTTTCATTTTGTTTTATCTAAGCCGTATCATGTTTCTGTTGTCTGCGTTATGTTTTTTTTTTTTTTTTTTTTTTTTTTTGAAAATGATATGTCAGTTTTAAACAACCTATTAAAAACAAAAAAAAATTATGTAATAAATGGAGTGAAAAAGGCATCCAGTATGCAATAACTATGAGGCAAACAAGAACGGAGATGCAAGACACGTCTTGCATCAGAAGATTCTTGCTAAAAATTCAAACAATAGCGGCTACAGCCTAATTAGCGTTTCTGGAGTTACCAAACCCCAAAAAGTTTTGAGTGCACATAGATTTGTTTATGAATCCCACCACGGCTTAATCCAGACGGTCACTTTATTAACCATTTAAACGGTGACAAGCTTGACAATAAAATTAGTAACCTGAAAGCAGTCTCACCAAACGAAAATACCAGGTGTAACTAGTGGTGCGATTAATTTTGGTCAAGCACGACCGGGTACAGCCACAAATACAACAACAGGAGAACAAGAAAGATTTTCTTCAGCAGCAAAAACAGGGCAAGTTCCTTGTGCTAACCAAACGTTGATTTATTGCTGCTGTGTTAACAGACAGAAAACATCATATTCTTATATCAAACGCGCATAGTATACTTGATTAAATCAGATCTAATTCTGTAAATATATGAACCTGGTTTGTGTTATTGCTTTTGGTTTAAAAGTGACCATATGCCAATGTTTTGACACCATCATACAAGACATATCTTTTGTTGTCATATGCAGATACCGGTAGTCCAATTTTATTTAGCGTTACAGTGTGCAAAACATGGTGATTAGATCTGATTGTGTTCATTGTCGCGTAATGCTTTTCTCCATATAGCGCTTTTAAATAACCTGCATGTGTGATAACGCTTTCAGCAACACTTTTCTTAACTCCTTTGGCGCGTTTTTTGACGTTGTCACCAGCAAGTTTGATTGAATACATTTTTGCTCTAAGACCACAAACTCTTCGATTGGATTAAGTGAGGCCTCATCTATAAACTTACCAATAACATTTTTGTTGCTCGCGTCATAGAATTTGCTGTCACGTGGGTAATCGGAAAAATCACATTTGTTTTTTGCAGCATGCAGATCTTTATAGATCCTTTCATTCGCAAATATTATTCCCAATTCGCAATTCTGTATCAGTAAACAGTAACTTGGCTTTGTCGCCATACTTTGCTTTGAAAGAGCCATAATGGAAGTCATACAAATGCAACTTTGAAAGCTCAAGCACTGTGAAACCGGCATAGATAGGATTACTTAATTTCAGGTGCGTTTTCATTCTATGGATAGCTGCTATGTTTTCATCAAATATTTTCATGGTGGTAAAAGCCGGGTCGGCTCCTTACTTGTCACGACGCTTTTGATTATTGATCGGTTCTACGTTAACTCGTTTGCAAATATTTTCCATTGTCCGACCAAAGACGGAATTATTCATCACCTTGAAGAAACATTTTCCGAAGTCATTTGTTGCTGCAGTTCTTTTTGCTGTTTTAAAGTCGGTATAAGTTCTCAACCATGCTTCTTGTCTCAATTTCAATACACGATGTATTCTGATTAATTGCCATTACATGATCGTTTGTCCAACCGGTTCCGGCAAAAGCAATTTGCTTTTGAATATGCTGCTTAACAATTGGTCTCAGTTATGACTGGGTAGTCATTTACAATCTAAATCCAGATCAAGATAAATACAGGACACTTATCGACTTTGAGAATGCTGTTAGCAGTTCTGCTGCTGCTGATCACAACAAGACCGCTAGCAGCAAAACATTTGCATCAGGTCGACTGATCATTTGGTGATTTTTTAAACGTATCATTTTTGGGAGAATCCACGTTTCCACGCTGAAGTGTTGATCTTCTCCTGGCTTTAAGGCTTCTTTTACCACATCAAAATTGACTACATGACTCTCTGTCCAGTGGAGGTAGATGGTGATGGATATGGATCAATCATGTCTTTTCAAAATCGCTTGGATGAGACAGAACGTCGTCGTCATTTGTCTTCTGGTTTCTCCTTGGAAATGTGTGATCATTTTATGACAGTAGATAATTCAAATCTAATTTGACTAGGTGACATCTCTCTCCCTATATAGAGAGACCCCCTCACCCTAAGCGAATACACTCGTTCAGTTTTCAATCTGTCAAGATGGAAGGGTCACAACGGGATCGCACTTCTGGTCAGAGATTTACAGAGTTATTCAAAAGTATACTTCGAACAAAACTTCTGAATACTCCTCTCGAGATAAAAGTCAAAATACCTGCTATATCTGTCAAGAGAAAGGACATTGGGCTCCAGAATGTCCACAACTTCAAAGAAAAGGAACCACTACTAAGACAAGAGAAAAGAGAGACGAGAGTAAATATACCTGTTATTGTTGTCAAGAAAAAGGGCATTGGTCTTCAGTGTGTCCCAAGAAAAAGAGAACAAGTAAAAAGAGGAGGAGTGTTTATCACCAACACAAACAGAAGAAGAAGAATCCATACCAGTGAAGAAATTCAAGAAGGCAAGACAAGTAGAAGAAACTGAAGGAACAAACCTATGATAGTAAAAAAATTCAAAACAAGAGATAGACAATGAAAGTAAGGAAGAAGAAAATAGACTTTTGTGATGTGTTATGAAATGTGATTTGTGATTCTGATTTCACAAGAATATACCAAAGAAGAAACGGAAGTGTCTCGTTGTCTTGATTTTGTTATGTAAGTATGGATTAGATACTCAAACATACTCACACACGCACACATTGTATCATGGAGGGATTTAATTTTTATCTGATTTGGCAATCATTAAGTTCTATTTGATTTGGCAATCATTAAGTTTTATTTGATTTGGCAATCATTGAGTAGTATCTCTTTTTGAAGAGACATTGGTGTATTGGTGGCCGTTGGCGTTTTGTTTGTTTGTTTTTTGTTTCTTTTGTTTCTTTTTGTATGTTTTTTTAATCTTTTTGAATAACAAAACAACCAAAACAAACTTATGAACTTGACATCATCAGCTGTAACTGTATTAAATCTCTTCCACTGCCAAGTCCTAATCCTGCTGTTGTTGCTTTGCTAGTGGTAATATTAACTGCTCTTACTGCTTGCGTCTCAGTGGTGACCGTCGATGTGGTCATGGGAGGTTTAGTAGTCTTGGGTCGTGGAGGTTTGTGCCTCTTTGTTAAAACCTTTTACCCTTCTTGTGTTTTTGGTATATAGAGTGTATATAAACGTAACTACCCTTTGCTTTGGTGTGGTGTGATAGTACCGTTGTGTTTATGTATGTGTAAGCATTACTACCGTTCGCATTTTTACAGATAAACAGAAAATTATTTTCTTAACAAGTACAAACATTCCATGTACGATGCATAACTTCCTTTATCTCCATCTTATTTAATGTCTATAGAAGACAATTAATTTTCCTAGTTTTACCGATTTCAATCTAAACAGAAAATTTACTTTCTCTCAGTCAATCTTTTGTTTGGCACAACGCAATTTTTATCCAAAACAACATCATCACCCTAAAAATCTAAATCAAAATCGAAAATGAAAATTAAGAAATGAACATTTTAAAATATTTCGAAATTAAAATTATAAATGGTAAATTGAAAAAAAATATTGAAAATAAAAATTTTGCAAAATTACAATTTTTAAAAAATGAAATTAGAAAAGCTAAATTTGAAAAAAAAGAAAATTAAAAATGACAAATCGAAAAAAAAAATGAAAATTAGAATTTATAAAATATGAAAATTTAAAAACTTAATTTAAAACTTGAAAATGAAAGAAAGAAAATGAAGATGAAAATGAAAAATTGAAAATTGAAAATGAAAATTAGGAAATGACAATTGACAAAATTTGAAAATTGAAACACCAAATTTGACAATGAGAATTGTAAATGAAAAAGGAAAAATGATTATGAAAATGAAAAAAGGAAAAAGGAAATTACAATATAAAAAATGAAAAATTTAAAATTATAATTTAAAAACATGAAATTGGAAAAACTAAATTGTAAATGAAAATTGCAAAGGAAAATTAAAAAAATGAAATTTGAAGAAAACAAAAATTGAAAATACAAATTGAAAATAGAAATAAAGAAACCAAAATTTGAAAAGAAAAATTAAACATTTAAAACCCCAAAACTTTGACTTCTGAAACAAGTTTAGAATTAGAACTAGCTTTTAAACGGGTCTTAAAACAAAATAATCAACATCCTCTATGATGGCAAACATATAAAACACTGAATTTCTTAAACATCCTTACATCCTTACATTTCTTGTGTGATAGTATATCAGTAAGTATATAAGTATATTTGTGAGTATTGTGTGTGTAAGCACTCCTTCCCTTGCTTGTGTGTGATAGTGTATATATATATATATATATATATATATATATATATATATATATATATATATATATATATATCATCCACCTCTTTTTACCTCCTACGCCCCCCCCCCCCCCTCCAATGTATAAACATCTAAGTATTGGTCACCACATACGGCGTGTTGGATAGTACAGTGCGGAGTATTGGATAATAATAAAAAGTGGGTGTTGGATAGTAGTCAAAAAGTGGATTATTTATAGTAAAGGAAAAATAAATGTGTGTTGGATAGTATTCAAAAAGTGGGTGTTGGGTAGTAATAAAAAAAGTGGGGTTTTGGATAGTATCCAAAAAGCAAGTGATGGATAATACTCAAAAATTGAGTGTTGGATAGCACCAACAAATGTTAACATTACATTTCCCGTAGAGGTCTATACATTTTTAACATGGAAACAAACAGTGGATAGTATATCGAAAAGTAGGTGCTGGATAGTAGGGTGTGTGTGTGTGGGGGGGGGGGAGATAGTATATAAAAAAGCGGGTGCTGAATTGGAGGGTGTGTGTTGAATATTACATCAAAAATCGGGTGCTGGTTAGTAGGGTGTGTGTTGCATAATATATCAAAAAGTAAGTGCTGGATAGTAGGGTGTGTGTGTGTGATAGTATATCAAATCAAGGGTGCTGGATAGTATGGGTGTGTGTTGGATTACAATAAAAAACGGCTGCTGAATAGTAGTGGTGTGTGTTGAATTATAATAAAAAAGCGGATTCTGGATAGTAGGGGTGTGTGTTGGATTGTAATCAAAAAGAGACTGCTGGATAGCGGGGAGTGTGTTTGGATTGTAATCAAAAAGAGCCTGCCGAATTGTAGGGGTGGGTGGGCGTTGGATTGTAATCAAAAGTGGGTGCTGGATGGTATGGGTGTGTGCTGGATAGTATATAACAAAACAGTTGCTGGATAGTGAAGAGTGTGTGGGATTGTAATCAAAACGTATGTGCTGAATATTGGGCTGTGTGTTGGATTGTAACCAAAAAGTAGGCACTGGATTGTGAGGTGTGTGTGTGTGTGGGGGGGGGGGGGATAGTATATCAAAAAGCGGGTGCTGGATAGTCGGATTTGTGTTTGGATAGTAATCAAAAATCGGGTGCGGAATAGTAGGGGTGTCTGTTTGTATAGTAATAAGAAAGCTGTTGCTAGATAGTAATGGTGTGTGTTGGATTGTAATCAAAAAGTGGCTGCTGGATAGTAAGGGTGTATGTTTGGATTGTAATCAAAAGACGGTTGCTGGATAGTAATTATGTTTAGTTAGATCCACTTTTTCGGGGCTTCGGGTGGCTGAGTGGTCTAAGGCGCTCGCCTTTACAGATCACTGACATCTCACCTCTGTCCGCGTGCGTTCGAGTCTCGGGCTCGGCCAGTGTGGGTATGTGAGAAAACTTGCCACTAGCTTCTCGTGGGTTGGTGGTTCTTCCTGGGGCTTTCCCGGGTTCTACATCCACCAGATATACTGGCCGCCATGTATAGCCTATCGTGTGCTGAAATTTTTGTGCATTTGTACAATAAATGAGCTGGATGTTTCCTATGGATGTAAATTTGTGGGAGGTGTGTTCTTGAAATTTCATAGGGAAAATATACCATAAAAAGTAAGTTTATCTGTGGTTTGATTTGTTCAAACTAG
The DNA here is from genome assembly GCA_029931535.1 of Margaritifera margaritifera. Classification (NCBI taxonomy): domain Eukaryota; kingdom Metazoa; phylum Mollusca; class Bivalvia; order Unionida; family Margaritiferidae; genus Margaritifera; species Margaritifera margaritifera. The sequence goes on along the minus strand of JAQPZY010000902.1, from coordinate 19,684 downwards.
AAATAAAATTCTCTCTCTCTCTCTCTCTCTCTCTCTCTCTCTCTCTCTGCGTGTTTTGAGAGACGGTAAACTTTAGCCATTACTCGCTTTCAGTACATAATGTGGCTAGGACAATCAGTGCGAAACGATCTGTTTTCTTGTAACAAAAAACTTAGTGAGAATGGAAGTATAAAGGGGTATATGAGGATACATACTGGATACAAAAAGAGTATATATTCTACAGAAAACCCATTTAAATGTTAAGCCTTTGATATAATTTTTATACAAGGATATGATGTTTACACGGGGTAATGACTTGAAACAGCATATTGCTCCCTTTAGTACGTAATGTAGCTAGGAATGTAGCTAGGTCAATCAGTGCGAAACGGCCTAATAGCTGTTTAGTACGTAGTGTAGCTAGGTCAATCAGTACGAAACGGCGTGTTTTGAGGGACAGTAAACTTTAGCCACTACTCGCTTTTAGTACATAATGTAGCTAGGTCAATCAGTGCGAAAGGATCTGTGCGAAGGCAATTAGAGCTATCATGTACCTGTGTTATACAGGGGAAAACACGATCAATAACATATACGGGAATTTAAGAAAAGATATTTTAAGTTTTGTGAACATTATGGTTATCTATTTTCTTTAGTTCATAAGCGTGGTGTTCATCCAAGACAAACCAATACTGTCTTAGATCATTGAAAACCTAGTCTGACCCCACAACGTTGTCAACCTTGTAAATATATTGATGTTTAATCTTTTGTACATGAAAAAAGGAAGGGACAAGTCCTACTCCGTCCTCTTCATTTTAAGTGAGCGGGGCTTATTAACAAAATACATTGATTGTTAAACTTAGTGTTGATTTGTTGGTTTTGTGTGTCTTGTTTACTTTCTCTCTCTCTCTCTCTCTCTCTCTCTCTCTCTCTCTCTCTCTCTCTCTCTCTCTCTCTCTCTCTCTCTCTCTCTCTCCATTCTGATAAACCTATAACGCCCTATTCCTTTCCTTTAGAAAGCAGACAAAATGACAATTCTCTCCAAACACAGGCAACACTGTCACAAAAACTGATTCATACACATGATAAACCTATGACGTCATATGACATTTCCGTTACAGTGCAGACCGTCACCTCATACTACACTGTTTCAATGTTGCTATGAACTAAGATGGCGCCTTTGTTAAATTCCCGTTTGTCCCCCCGAATCTTTGAACCTATTTAACATGGGACCCCCATTCCTCCCCGGATCGCCGTCCTCTACTACTATCATCATCATCATCATCGTCATCATCATCATTTTTGTTATTATCGATGGCAGTTATTTTCATATGCTTTGTCCTTATTATGATTGTAAGTAGTGACCAGCAAATATCAAAATAACAGTTTGAACACACGTCCTAAAGCAAATGTGAACGCATTGAAAATTCGTTAGTACATACGTGTATAAATTTGCGTATGTGGACACATGCACTCCGTTTGCAAATTCTGTGCATGTGAAATGGGTATTACTGAAATTGCAACTTCATTAATTTATCCTTCAGTCTATTTTCTTGTAAGATTGTTTTTAAAACTATAATTGTACACCGAACGCACATGCCCCACACCGAACGTACATGCCCCCCCCCCCTCCCCAAAAAAAAAAAAAAAAAAAAATGTACGACTTACACACGAACTTACCCACGGATGCACATGGGTACTTTGGAAGGTAAAAAGTGTTTATAGCATTTATTTCACCTTTTTGAGAAAGAGAAATATAAAGAAAGAGGGTGAAGTCTATAACAGAAGGATTGGATAGATAAAGACAGAAAATGACAAATAGAAAGTCAGAAAGAAAAACAGATAGAGAGAGGGAGACGTTTAGTACAGACAGATTTGTATAACAGATACGATGGTATTATCATAGAAAGTGAGGGAGACAGAGAGGTGAATGATGATAATACAGAAAGTGAGGGAGACAGAGAGGTGCTTGATGATAATACAGAAAGTGAGGGAGACAGAGAGATGAATGATGATAATACAGAAAGTGAGGGAGACAGATAGGTGAATGATGATAAGAGAGAAAAGAGACAAATTAAGCCAGTTATTGTAGCTACTACAATAACCGTAATGTAAACGTCAGACATATATTGCTTTCTTTCTTTAGGAAACTTTATAAGGGAGGTTGTGACCGTGAGGCCGAAAATGCATTCTTATACAATAGGGGAGCATAAGAAGAAAATAGTCAAAGGAATTGTGAAATTGGTAGTTAATAAATAGTTGTGACATAACCATTAAAAGCATCGTTTGTTCGAGCTGTGAGCGAGGATGCGTCAAATGAACTGAGCCTAAAAAGAAAACCACAAACTACAATTTTTACTCGGAGAAAGGTGGAACTATCTGCATTTGAAGACAAAAGATACGTAACGGCATCGACATTATCAGCATTTGAAGACAAAAGATACGTAACGGCATCGGCATTATCAGCATTTGAAGGCAAAAGATACGTAACGGCATCGGCATTATCAGCATTTGAAGACAAAATATATGTAACGGCATCCGCATTGACAGTTTAGCTTACGGACATTATCAAATACAATTTTAGATAATGTGGAACAAATAGTATGTCGATGAAATACAAGATGTGCATGAAACGTGTTTTTGTCTTCTTACAACAAACTTTTTGGATCATATACATATGTATTTCTGCTCAAATAAGATGCATAAATGTATTAAATTTAAATCATCCTATATTTTCCTTTCTTATTCAGTGTTTCATCGTCCTCTTTGTTAGAGCAGCTACCTAAAAAAACAACATAGGATAATGTACCAATCATTGCCGGAAAATAATTAGATGTTAAAGGATTTAAGTTTAGGAACAATTTAAACAGGCATGCTTTAGAAAGTGACATCGTTCAATAAAGTAATGCATATATAGATTATTTGCCATTAAGTAAATGACAAGTGTGGACATGATCAGGAAGGTCAACACATAATCTCTAGATTTTAATAACTTTCCTATTATTTTAACAAACATTCATTAAATTCCATAAACCCCTTGTGTTTGTTTAATAGTTATTGTGTGAATACAAACACACATACATACACATACATAAAATGAAGATAAAATTCCAATGTCACTATGATATGCGGAGTAATACAAGTATAGTTAAATACTCCTTAACTAAGTGATTGTTTATCAATTGGTGTATAGCAACGTAGGCACATTTTAGAATGTACATATATTACTCACCTGTTGGCCTCCAATGAAATAGTTATTCGTCCCTCCTTATCTCTAAGGGTCCGACAATTTAATTTTCGGTTTTGAAAAACATTTCCGGCCCCCAGATAGCTTGAAAACTATAGTCTTGCTCAGATTTGTAGAAAATCTTAGACGCTTCGTGCATTCAAAAAATAAAATAAAATCAGAGGGTCTTATATGGTGAATATTATTGAAAATAAATTCATGAAATGTCTGACAATGTATTTTAGATGTTCTGTACATTTCTATACACATCGTATTGCTGTTGAATTATGTTCTATACATTTCTATAAACATCGTATTACTATTGAAGTCTGACCTCATAGATTTCCTATACATTTCTAATAACATTGTATTACTATTGAAGTCTGACCACATAGTTTTAGATGTTCTGTACATTTCGATACGCATCGTATTACTGTCGAAGGCTGACCACATAGTTTCTGTTCACATCATATTTGCTGGAAAATCTGTACTCAATTTTCAGGAAGGAAACGCTGAGAAATTGAATTGAAGGCGTACAGAAGTTGGAAAAACTACGTTTTCTTCAATAGGTATTAACGTTAATCTCAAGATAAGTACTGTTTAGTTTGTAATCAAGACTGTTTTTCCCCTCTTTTCCACTTTTAGCGACTTCAGGCATTATGCAAAAGTTTTAATAATTAAATGCATATATTACAAGGAATTGTCCTGCAAAACATCCGTACTTAGAACACATCCGTTCTCATTTCAGTATTCATTATGCAATAATCCTTACATGTGGTCAGCCTTCTATTGAATGTATTTTGGTGAACTGCTTTTCATTTCAAATCTGTGTACAATGAATAAACATTTACCTCGGCCAGTTTTTCATTTTCCAAAACAGTATTTCCACTTTGTAGAGCCGACCCCATTGCACGCAATTATTCCATTTCATTGCGAGTGAATGAAATAGACTTTCCCTTTTTTTTAGGGGTGGGTGGGCTGTAACCTTCCTTAAATATAGCAATAATTATAAAGCCAATACTAGTATATTCAAGGGCACACTTCACACAATGGTCGTACCAAAGCACAAATTTGTCCTCATTACAATATTCGTGCTACACTTCCAATAACAATGTACATATTTCTAGGTTCTAAAATGGCCCCAGCTGCTTTCTTAGCAATGCAATAAGTCCTCCTAATGGCTATGAATGGATCAACATTATATATTTATAATTAATAGATTTATTTGATCAGACCATGAATTTAGTGGGATGGTATTCTAGCTGAAACTAGAAGGAATCTATATAGCAGCACAGTACCCCTCTAACGCCACCATTTATTCTGGGGTGATCCGATAAAATACCAGAGGAATTCACAAACAACAATAACAAGAACCATAGCATCTTAAGACTATCTATTTACTACCATCTGATACAATCTGACATATTTTTTTCTGTTCTTTCATTGTTTGACAAAGATATATATTGACACATTTACAAAATAATTCAAAATACATTAAGTGAGGATTCAGGGAGAACATCCTTAACTTGAACAATTTGACCTACGGGTCATATTTCTTGCAAAATCAGTTATAATATAACTAAACTCGCTCGCTTTTCTAATATCGTACCATATTTTTGCAAACATTTACACTTTATGTTGCGGTAAAGAGATCTGTTGACCAAATACAACTAACGTGAATCAATCTAAGAATGACAAAGAAGAGTTATTTTCGAATGTGATAAACATATTATCGATGCCAACTGGAATCTTGTGTCCTAATCAGTATCGCACAACAAAGAGTACAATAACAGCGGTGGGATTTTCTGTTATGCTCCAAAGTTTCGGAAGTAATGTTATATATTAATCTAGTCAATATTTAATACTAAAGCCATGAAATACTTTTTTCTTTTTTTTTTGTCTTTGTTTTTTATACAAAAACCGAATAACTTCATTGAAATTTAATTTCGTTTAGATTTAAGTTGCTGCAAAAACAAAACAAAGGAGCAAATAACACTAAGCAAAGATGGAAATATGATATTTCTAGTTTTTCAAGTGAATGCAGAACGACATACATTGGAACTGACTGAAGTTATTTTCCGGCGGTAAAACTGTTCTTTATGTCACAGATATAGTGCATTATAATGAGGTCACAGGCAGAGAGTACTATACTCATGAGGTCACATATATAGTACACTACAATGAGGTCACAGCTATACTACACAACAATAAAATATAAACATTTGGTATATGTGGATGTCCATATTTCAGATCGGCAGCAAAAGTTCTTTGGGTTTTCATTGTAAAAACTCTCGTTCTATATTACATTATGCTCCACTTCAAGAAGTCTTTATTTCAAAGCTTGAATTATCTTATCCTTATTCGCTTGCACCCAGGCATCAAAAGTCTGAGTCTTCGGGTAGAGCTTTTTCGTCAGCGCAACATCCCTAAAATTATCAGCTTTAAGCTGGTAGAAATGGAACATGTTGGCCAATTCTTCCGCCCCGGGGAAGGGCAATTTGGCGAACTCCTCGATAGAAATTGGAACATACTCAAACTGTTTTGGTTTCAGATGTTTCGAAAGTGTAGCACACACCTGATCTAATGTCAGATTGTCTCCAGCTAGATTAAGTTTCTTTCCCTTGTACTTGAATGGATCTTTGAAAATTTCAACAACCCACTGACCTAAATCGTTGACAGCCATCAAGTAGAGAGGTTTGTTGCCCATCGGTAATGATACAGCATACTTATTCTCGGCCGTCTTCCGCGGCAAGAAAAAATTAAGGAAGTTTTCGTTGTAGGAGGTGGTTCTCATACTAGTGAACGAGATTCCTGTTTCCCCAATGTAGTCTTCAATTTTCGCTTTCCCATCAAAATGGTATACTGGACCAGCGGTCCCTGATCCTTCCGTGTGTTCAAGACCGCTGAAGACGAGATGTTTAATTCCAGCAGCCTTGCATGCATCAACTACATTTTTCCCCTGTTGTGTCTCACGGTTCATATCCAAATGTTCAAAGTAGTTGGTTACAAGGAAGCAGCCAAAAGCCCCGGACAAAATCTTTGTCAGGCCTTCTGTATCGTCCGTGTCGCCTTTCACAACTTCCACTTTAAGTTTTTTCAGTTCCTGAGCTCCATTTCCATCAAGATTTCTTGTCACAGCGCGCACTGCAAATGATGGGTTCTGTAGAAGAGCTCGGACAACAGCTCCTCCCTGAGCTCCAGTCGCTCCAAAGACAGCCACAATCTTCTTACTAGCCATGTTAGAGTGTACTTGCAAACTAACGCTCTGCGATTAAGTCTCCCGGGTAGTCTCTTATATATCCAGGTCTGTTTAGCGTTCACCTGGAGTGGGTGATCTGTCCAGCGGAAGATCGACTCTGTTTCTACTACACTTTTACCTTTTTTATTTCTGATTGGACAAATGGATTATACTTGCACAAAGTAGTATTTACATTGATTTTATTCAAAAAAAGATAATATGTAATGCATTGAATCTTAGAATCCTGTTTTCATTAGGAACAGTCTATAATCCCTTTGTTTAATATAAACCTTTCCTTTAACAGTTTATCATGGCATTATTTACTGTTCTAGAACTTGAACTTAGCACACATTTACAAATGGAATGTATAGTACGAGACATGACTCTGCGATTTCAGAAGATTCTTTTGCAAATACCTGTACAAATAGCATTCCCGAATACTCAAAAATTGGAAGAAAATAAAATTAAGCTAATGTAGTAATTAAACTTTGTTTAATACTACATAAGTTCTCTGCACAAATGGAGAAGGATGAGTTAGGTGGTCCTAATCCAAAGCGACTAAGGTCTTGTATTTATGTCTTCATGTATGTCAGTATGTCAGCCTTATTGTATGCTTGTCTGTCTGATTGTATTTATGTGCGGAGGTAAATAGGCAGGTGTGTCTGTTTGTCTTCCTGTCTATCAGTCCGTCAGGCAGTCAATTTGTATGTATGTATGTATGTATTTATGTATGTATGTATGTATGTATGGTTGTTTTGTATGTATGTATGTATGTATGTATGTATGTATGTATGTATGTATGTATGTATGTATGTATGTATGTATGTATGTATGTATGTGTGTGTATGTATGTATGTATGTATGTATGTATGTATGTATGTATGTATGTATCTAATGCATGCAAGCATTCATGCATGGATGGATGGATGTATCTGAACCTAGGTATATCGAGTATAGGTAGGTGTATTTGCAGGTATAGATAGTCAAGCAGATAGGCAGGCATACAAGGAGAAAAGCAGACAGATAAATATGTAGGTATGTAGATTGATAGATGGGTAGGTAGTTGTGTATAGATGGTTATATGCTTGTGTAAGGTAGGTACATAGGTCGAATAGCAGGTAAGTACGAAGTTAGCTTGGTGTGTATGTATATGTTAGCACATAGTAATTGGTGAGGTTGGTACGTTGGCTGGGAGGTAGGTAGGTCATGACTACGGGCCAGCTGCTTTTGTGGCAACTGTATCCATAAAAGTATCAAGTGTACTGTAATTTGACCCAGAAATTGTGTAGCCCCAGCACAAATAGCGATATATATATATATATATATATATATATATATATATATATATATATATATATATATATATATATATATAGGTACACGGTAAAATATAAAACATAAAAATTATTGTGAAAATCTATTGAAAACAAAGTTTAAGAAAAAACCAAATCTTTAACGTTTGCTTAAACATCACATACAATGCCACAAGGTCGTACGACAAACCGGTGTCCATTGGCCCCATCGTACTTGCATAAACCGGTGTCCATTGGCCCCATCGTACTTGCATAAACCGGTGTCCATTGGCCCCATCGTACTTACATAAACCGGTGTCCATTGGCCCCATCGTACTTGCATAAACCGGTGTCCATTGGCCCCATCTTACTTGCATAAACCGGTGTCCATTGGCCTCATCGTACTTGCATAAACCGGTGTCGGTTGGCCCCATCGTACTTGCATAAACCGCTGTCCATTGGCCCCATCGTACTTGCATAAACCGCTGTCCATTGGCCCCATCGTACTTGCATAAACCGCTGTCCATTGGCCCCATCGTACTTGCATAAACCGCTGTCCATTGGCCCCATCGTACTTGCATGTATGTAGGTAGGTAGGTAGGTCCTAAACACATGCATACATACCGGTACATATATACTGTACTTGTAACGTCTTTTGCAACCATTTGTGTGTACCATTTCGTACCCTACCGATCTAATCGTTTCAATCGCCAATCGTACGGCTCCCGTTTCGGTCCGTTCCGAACTGTCTATCAATCCTATCTTCGTTTATGTACCGTTTCGTACCGTGTCGCACCGTTTCAAGATAGTTTCCATGCGACTCGCAACCGCTAGTTATTGAAATCCGTTTTTCTGCTTTAATTCTACTTTAGCATAGTTTCCTTGTACGTTGCACTAAAACGTTATACGTTCTAAACATTGAAATTATCTGTTCAAATCGTTCATATGCTACCGGATCAGCGTACCATTTCGTACCGTATCGTAATGTTCTGTAATGTTTTAAATGAACTCTCTAATCATACAGTCTCGTCTTCGTTCCATGTCAACCGTTCTCGTACCGTATCGTTTGCGTACAAAATGCAACAAAAGACGTTAAAAGCACTGTACACATACATACTATACAGGAACAAGAATGTTGAAGATGCATTGACATGTGCGCTTTTGTTGCGATTAGAATTGCACGTAGCGTATAAGCAAACATTTATGTTTTCTAAGAGTTTGATTAGATAGACAGGTACGTAGATATGTAGGTAAAAATATAGTTCGGTAGGTAGCTAAGTAAATAGGGAGGTAGACAGTTAAGCTGATTGGTGTACAGCTTGCTTGGTAATTGTGTATGTATGTATGTGGGATCGTGGTCACACATAGATATGACACAAGCAGTCAGTGCATTTGCACTATTACCTTTTACCAATATACGTTTTAGAACCTTTTATCAGTTTCTTTTCAGTGTAATGTTTCAAGGAATAGTAGTTTCAATATAAATAAAAATATTTTGGTAAGCATATTCCTTCAGAGACATCAAATTCATATTCTTCATGTCCAGATTTTGTTCAGCTGACGGTATTAACAGAAAGAAGAAGTGTATTATGTTTGGATCTCTTGAGTTCTGTAGCCTTAATAAATATAGTGACGTCACCATTTTACATTTATGTTAATATCACAGTATTTTTTATACAAATTTTAATTGACTGTGACAATCCTAACGTACTGTTTTGTGATGGTAATTGACTCGCAGTTACACATATATTGTAGAATTGTGTAAATAGCACATGTATTTTTATAGAGACAATTGGTTTTAATCTAAACTTATAAGTTACAAGTGTCATGGAAATATTCCTGGTCAAACTTAGATTGGAATGAAAGTTTCTCGAGATTTTGTATTTACATTTCTTATTTCAAGATTGTTCCGGTGGTCCGATCAATAATATCAACAAGGGTAATCTTTGTACTGTTTTGTATCCCCTGCTTAACGATATTAGCGGCCAGAACTAAAATATTTAAGCAACCAAGTTTACTTTTAACAGCGCGTCATAGCAATATGTGTGCATCGTATTTGGTACAATATTATTGGTAGTATTTTGTGCCCCCAACACTCGACCCCCTCCCCCAAGCACACACTACATTAATCAAAGGTGTGACTTAGGCGAACTTTTGGGGCCATTTTTCAGCTCATAATAGGTTATACAATGCCGGCCAGTATATTTTTTTTGAAATTATGAGATTTCGAAAGAAAATTATGCTACATACGAAATGAAGAAAAAGAAACAGAATGTAGGAAAAGAAAATAAACTTCACAAAGAATGCTAGACATTTCTACATCTATAAAGGCTGATGACAATATTTATAAACAAATTCAAAATTTGAATGAAAATATGCACAATGGTGAAATGGCGAAAAACAATGGAAGGTCACACAGCCTACAGTGCGACCTAATTAAGTATAAAGTCTATTTCGAGAATTAGATCCCGGGTACAATGATCTGAAGAGAGGAAACTGAAATAGGTATTCATTAATGAGTGTCTGCGTGGATGATATTGCAAAACTAAACTGGTCTTAGAAAGGTTCTCCCTGAGAATGTCGTGTTTTAGTGATCGTTTAGCCCAGTTCTCAAATAAAGGTCCTCTATGAGAAAGTCGTGTTTTAGTGATCGTTTTGTCCAGTTCTCTTATAAAGGTCCTCTGTAAGATTGTCGTGTTTCAGTGATCGTTTAGTCCAGTTCTCTTATAAAGGTCCTCTGTGAGATTGTCGTGTTTTAGTGATCGTTTAGTCCAGTTCTCTTATAACGGTCCTCTATGAGATTGTCGTGTTTTAGTGATCGTTTAGTCCAGTTCTCTTATAAAGGTCCTCTGTGAGATTGTCGTGTTTTAGTGATCGTTTAGTCCAGTTCTCTTATACAGGTCCTCTGTGAGATTGTCGTGTTTTAGTGATCGTTTACTCCAGAGATAAGAAGACGATGGAAAATGTGTTCGAGAAAAACAACGTAGTACGATCGATAATGAGAGAAGAAAGTCGAAAAGAATAAAGAAAACAAAAAGAAACAAAGTTCTTATTCGTCTCGAACTTTCAGTTCACTGTGAGGTACGATATGGAAGTGTGTTTATGTTAACAACTAAATAGCGTTTGTCGTCATAAGAATTTAATGCAACCTTATTCAACGTAATACTGTATAACTCATGAATGTACTAACCTATTAAATTCATCTTTTGATTTATGTTTTGTTCAAAAAGATAGATTCTGTACTTAGGTAAAGTTGAGGTCTTCTTGATCACGCATTTCTTTTTCCCTTTACAGATTTTCTTGTCATCTTTGTCAGTTCTAAAAGAATATAGCTTCCCATGGGTCGGTGGTTCTTCGCAGGGTCTTCCCGGGTTCTTCCTCCACCAAATATATCTGCCGACATAAATAGCCAATCATGTACTGAAAAATGACATTAAACCCCATAAAACCAAACCAATCTAAAAGAATAGACCTTACGTATTAGGCCATACAATTCTTGCATGGGGACACCACTAGTTCATCTTTGAAAAGACCTAAATCTTTCTTATGCATTTAAGGAACATCGAATACATTACCTTTCTTGCAATCACCTGTGTCATGAAACACTAAATGTTATCATTTATGCAAAAGTCATCAGACTGTACATAAGAAATCTGTATCTGTAATAAACAGACTCATTTTATTACTATATACTGGCTTTTGCTTATTGAAGTTAAAGTCTTACATTAAGCACTTGGATTTCTCTACCACAGTGAAGCCACAAAAAGACGGGTTTGGCTAATTTGATTTTCTTGTTCTTTAAACGGACTAACACCAAGTCTTTATCTATGATGTTTTCCTGGCAAAACAAATATAAAACCTTTTTAGATTTTGCAAATGTCTCTTCAGTAGGCATTTTTTTACATCATTTCTCTTCCAGAGATTCTCCATTTGTTTCCCTAACAAAGAATTAGTCATGAGCTTGATGAAATCCTTTGAAAAGCATTGCTTGCTTTTTTATCAGCTTGGTATTAAATTCATAGTAAGATTTTAACCATAGTTTCATGGTCGAATAACAAGACTCTGTGTATTTTTGGTAATTGCAAACCTAAATTAACGTAACAAATTTTGGTTTCCAACAAAAGTTCTGACAGACCCTTGTACGGAAATCGTTTCCTCACTTGTTTGTCTACTATATAGGTAGACTGTTCAATCAACTATTCTTTAAATTTCCTGTATTGGGTTTTCTTTTATTCTTGTTTGATTTTCTGCGATAAATAAATAATAATACTATATGTCACATGACTTTTGGGATCATAATATAATACCTAATAAAAAAAACCTCTTCCTTATCAGTAATAATTTTCAAATTATTGCAGAACTTTAAATGAGCTCCATTGAAATAAATGCCAAAGTTTTCAACATTTTTTATAAAAAATCTTTTTTACATTTGTAGTAAAGCAACGATGTCGAAATCTGAAAGTAATATTGTTTATTCTCAAGTTTGGAGGGAGCAAATGTATGATCCCATAATGCTGTCAAATAGTTGCATTTTTTCAGACTATATTTGATGGTTTTTTGCTGGCATCAGTGGAAATACGTATCCAGAAAATGAGTCAACAGACTCCATAAATTTATTTCACGCTTTTTCCATCACCTGAAAAATAAATATATATTTCACATGTACTTATTTGGGAAATGAACAATTAAACAAACTTGTGTAAACTTGGAATTACAACATGAATAAATACAATTATAATAACCAAATACAGCGAAATAAAAGAAATCAAGTATATCATTACGTTTATTATATCTTTCTGACAATGAACATTACAAATCTTAGCTTCTAACTTTCTTCTTATAATTCGAGAGAAAGTCCACTAACAAAACTCTAAAGTGTTGCTTTATTTTTTCAACGCCGTTAAAAAACTGGCTCAACATTTTATTACAGTTATTATTCCCTAAGCATTACATGATATGAGCAGAAAGACAATTAATTTTCTGCAGAAAACCCAAACTTTCCAGAATATATATGTTGTAACACGATGAGAAACTTTCAAGATAAATAGTATGTTGACTTGATCATACACGATAAATTAATCTTTATCGACTAAATAAAAACAGTAATTATGTCAATGGAATAACCCTCCATATATCGACTGAGTAAACAGTGCACATGTCGATGGAATAGCCCTCCATATATCGACTGAGTAAACACAGTACACGTGTCAATGGAATAGCCCTCCAATTATCGACTAAATAAAAACAGTATACATGTCAATGGAATAGCCCTCCATATATCGACTGAGTAAACACAGTACACTTGTCGATAAAATAGCCCTCCAGCTATCGGTTGTTATGAAACGTATGTGACTCTATCCATCTTTCTATTTGCTTAAGTAAATGCCGTACGATGAAGATAATGTCATTATAAACCTCTTCTTGATTTTAATATAAGACATTTTCATATTTGGTATCTTGTTCCACGTTTATCCATCTCTTCTGATTTTTGTAAATCCTTTATAACCTTCACATATTACAGACTGAATTTACAATAGCCAAAGTAGCAGAAATAAGTAAAATGATTATTGAATACTTTCGACTGTCTTATTTGTGTATTTTAATGGTAAGGTCTTGATATTAAATATCCCCGAATAGTTGAAAGTGAGTAGGTGTAAATCTTCAAGACCCGAAATTAACTAACTGTGTTTCAGCAGTCATCATACTTCTTAAATTGAAATGAGAGGCGTAGTATTGCCTGTTAATCTAAAGCAGTCAATCTGGGATCTGTAAACAACTGTCTAGGAGACACAGGGTTAATATCTATGAAAAATATAACGGAACAATGAAACTCAAACTTGGCCTATGTCCTCTGGGTATTAAGCCGCAGATCATATTTGGTTTGGTTGCAGTCCATGGAGTCCCTAAACAATTATTTATAGTCCTAGACAGAAGGACGGACGGGAAACACTATATGCATCAGCCCCAGCGCATCCTCCGCATTGAATACAACCTGGACACAAAAATAATAGAACATGGAAAATAAATGTCCCCATTCACTCCCCGCTCAAATTGTAAGCAAACAGGCATACATTTTAATTTGTGTGTGTGTGTGTGTGTGTGTGTGTGTGAATTGTTACTTGTATTATCCCACACACTTCCGGTGCCAATGTTAGGAGCACTGGATTCACCGTTAACAATTTATGAGTCAATATAAATATGAAATATTCATAATAATGGGTCATAATAATTACCAGGTACAAGTATAGCTAGCATACCATATATATATATATATATATATATATATATATATATATATATATATATATATATATATACATATAAAGGTCCCAAAATAATCAAATAGGTTAGAGAATTATAATCCTTCCAAGAGGATTCAAACCCGTGCCGAGAGTAACTGAACCAGCAACATGACTCCATATATATATATATGTATATATATATATATATATATATATATATATATATATATATATATATATATATATATATATAACTTCATTAATAATATACTTGATCAGCCACAAGTACATTAAAATATATTGGTGTCTTTATATCTATCAATCTATCTTTCTTTCTGTCTGGGCCTAGCTATCCATTTACATTTTACAATGGAAGTTTTTATATCTAAAGAAAGTCAGTCAGTCATACATACATACGTACATACATACATACATACATACATACATACATACATACATACATACATACATACATACATACATACATACATACATACATACATACATACATACATACATACATACATACATACATATATACATACATACATAGAGATAGACATATAAACATATTATTACAGCGCAAACTCCCCCAACCATACACTGCTGGGACAATATAAGTGGCCTGGATACAGGGGTTGTATCTATATAGAAACAGTGTTATTGATTCCAGAATGTATGTCCTTCTGCAGAAGAAACCAGATAGCAGACTGGCTGGCATATGAAAGCCTCGTAGTTGATAGACACATATGCTTAACATATTAATGTATACATACATAGGAACTATTACCTTACCATGGATATAGTGGAAAGTACAGAAGAGATAAGTTAATACTCAGTCTGAATCAAGTTTTATGTACAGTTAACATTTGAATAAAAAGGTTCCCATGTACGATTTGTGTATGACGAATGCTTTTCGGACAGAATGTGTTGTTTTAGTTCTTTCTTAAAATGAGGCATATTTGGCAATTTATTATTAAATCTACTGTGATAAATATATAATTACAACTGTAATACAAATAAGTTAATCACATCATCAGCTTTTTAAAAATCTATTATGCCTAGCAGAAAGTCTCTCTTTGACACATAATGATTGCACTCGCTTTATGTTTATACTTTAAAGCTGGTCAAGATTTATTCTGCTTTTGAACACTCCAATAAAATGATAACCTTTCACCAGAGTTTCAGTAAACGAGCACAAATTAGTTAAATGTTTCCAATTTTATTTATAAAATTATTTGCTACATATTTCTTTGTAAACTGTTAGTTTGGAATTTACGTCTACGTCATCTGGCTACTTTGTGAACCAGGGGAAATACTTATACCATTCATTCTCATTTAAAATTATAAAATTCTGTATTCCTTTCTACAACTGATATTGACTCCTGATTTTTGCAAATGATTGTTTTGTGAATTCTTTTGCAGCTCTTTTTATCCAATTATTGTAAGTAACTCAGATTAGTTCTGTAGATTTTTATGGTATTTCAAAACCATATGAAATTCTAAGAAATTTACATGGAATTTTAATTTTTTATTAAAATTATCAAACTTAATTCATAAACCATCTTCACGTACCATGTCGTTTATATAAGAAATTCCCTTTTCAATTCAGTGTTTGTACATTACACTAGAATTTCCAATAATGATATTACGATTCTTCCATATTTGTGTTTGAAAGAATCCTTTTTTGTTTTCAACAATTATACAATTTTATATAGGCTGAAATCAACAACATCTCTCTAAAACTTACACAGGCATTTATTCTCACTTTTAAGAAAATCTGTTTCAAAATCGAAATAGGAACAACTTTTCTATGTTTGAGAGATGAGCAAATACAATGTTTTTTCATGCCGGGTTCAAGAGCAATCATTTCTTCTGTTCCAGTATATATTAACAGAATCCACAAACATATTGATATATCTACCATTTTATGTCCACCCTCATGATAATCTTTAATAATGAGTTCTTTTAATTTTCTTTGTTTCCCCCATTCCGAATAAACTTTTAAAAAAAAGTGAATCTAGTTCCTGGGGTACACTGTGAGGTGGATTTGGTGAGTTCATTAATAGGTGAGTAAGTGTTGATTAAAAAAACTTTTAATGACCGTAATTTTACCAAAAGGAATTAGTGATATTTTTTTCTCACTGCAGAAGTAAATATTTAATTTATCTATTTTTTTTAAACCTTTGCTCAATTGAACCATATTGTTAAGCTCTGTGGAAGACTGTATGCCTATGTAAATAAACTCAGATGAGTCTCACTCTAAATGGCGCTTAGACTGTATGCCTATGTAAATAAACTCAGATGAGTCTCACTCTAAATGGCGCTTAGACTGTATGCCTATGTAAATAAACTCAGACGAATCCCACTCTAAATGGTACTTAGACTGTATGCCTATGTAAATAAACTCGGATGAATCCCACTCTAAATGGCGCTTAGACTGTATGCCTATGTAAATAAACTCGGATGAATCCCACTCTAAATGGCGCTTAGACTGTATGCCTATGTAAATAAACTCGGATGAATCCCACTCTAAATGGCGCTTAGACTGTATGCCTATGTAAATAAACTCGGATGAATCCCACTCTAAATGGCGCTTAGACTGTATGCCTATGTAAATAAACTCGGATGAATCCCACTCTAAATGGCGCTTAGACTGTATGCCTATGTAAATAAACTCGGATGAATCCCACTCTAAATGGCGCTTAGACTGTATGCCTATGTAAATAAACTCGGATGAATCCCACTCTAAATGGCGCTTAGACTGTATGCCTATGTAAATAAACTCGGATGAATCCCACTCTAAATGGCGCTTAGACTGTATGCCTATGTAAATAAACTCAGATGAATCCCACTCTAAATGGCGCTTAGACTGTATGCCTATGTAAATAAACTCAGATGAATCCCACTCTAAATGGCGCTTAGACTGTATGCCTATGTAAATAAACTCAGACGAATCCCACTCTAAATGGCGCTTAGACTGTATGCCTATGTAAATAAACTCAGATGAATCCTACTCTAAATGGCGCTTAGGCTGTATGCCTATGTAAATAAACTCAGACGAATCCCACTCTAAATGGCGCTTAGACTGTATGCCTATGTAAATAAACTCAGACGAATCCCACTCTAAATGGCGCTTAGACTGTATGCCTATGTAAATAAACTCAGATGAATCCCACTCTAAATGGTACTTAGACTGTATGCCCATGTAAATAAACTCAGACGAATCCCACTCTAAATGGTACTTAGACTGTATGCCTATGTAAATAAACTCAGATGAATCCCACTCTAAATGGTACTTAGACTGTATGCCCATGTAAATAAACTCAGATGAATCCCACTCTAAATGGTACTTAGACTGTATGCCCATGTAAATAAACTCAGATGAATCCCACTCTAAATGGTACTTAGACTGTATGCCTATGTAAATAAACTCAGATGAATCCCACTCTAAATGGCGCCTAGACTGTATGCCTATGTAAATAAACTCAGATGAATCCCACTCTAAATGGTACTTAGACTGTATGCCCATGTAAATAAACTCAGATGAATCCCACTCTAAATGGCGCCTAGACTGTATGCCTATGTAAATAAACTCAGATGAATCCCACTCTAAATGGTACTTAGACTGTATGCCCATGTAAATAAACTCAGATGAATCCCACTCTAAATGGTACTTAGACTGTATGCCCATGTAAATAAACTCAGATGAATCCCACTCTAAATGGCGCTTAGACTGTATGCCCATGTAAATAAACTCAGACGAATCCCACTCTAAATGGTACTTAGACTGTATGCCTATGTAAATAAACTCAGATGAATCCCACTCTAAATGGCGCTTAGACTGTATGCCTATGTAAATAAACTCGGATGAATCCCACTCTAAATGGTACTTAGACCAGTACTTAATATTACTACCTGTTTGACTTTCAATCCTTTAATTTTGTCAATATTTATACAAAGGCATATAAATTTAGAGTGTTGATAAATAAGATTCAGTCCTGATTTCAAAGGACTTTTCTGAGCCATCAAAAAGTGAATGCAGTCTCATCTGCATTCTGTGAGAATTGAATTTGTCAAGTAACGCTTCATTTTTCCTTTAGTGCAATCCTTACGTGAAAATTTATTTCAAGGGTGATCACGTGATCATCTTCAATATTATTAGTTGTATTCCTTTAATATTTTTTTCCTTTATCATGTGGTCTAATATCTGCACACCAAAGGAAAATATATAGGAAGTGGTGGTGACTTTTGTATGCAGTCCCTTTTAATGTCAGACTAAGATGAACATTGTCCATTTACAATAATGAATTATTTAATATTTTTGTAAAGCGGTTTGATCCCATGGTTTAAATTCTCACCAAATTTTAAAAAAGTATAATATTTTATCAATGACAGACCATGCAACAGAATCGAAAGTGTTTTGAACGTCAATTAAAAGAACTCCAGGTATGGTATTTTGGGGTATAGAAAACATAAGATCCTATAGTGTACGAATATTTTCCCCTATATATTCTCCCGTAATGAAACCAGTTTGATCATTATTATCAATTGCTGGAAGAACATACTTTAGTTTATTTGCAATACATGATAATACAATTTTGTAAGCTACATTAAGTAAAAACTGGATCTCCAAGTCTTCAAGTACTGTTTTCGTGTATCCCGTTTTGGAAGACAGTTTCCTTTTGAGTTGATGATAACTCCATGTGATAAAAACATATCTTCACGTTTGTGTGTGTGTTTTTTTTTAAACTCTCTTTTCATACCTCTGAATCTGCAAGCATCCCATCTCCAAAGTTTCGTGTGTGTGTGTGTGTGTGTGTTAATTCTAAGACAAAGTAGAGATTAGCTTCTAAAACGACTGAAAAACGAATGAGAGGTCAAAATTAGCATCTATTGATTTTAATTCTACTGATAATCATGCAAAGGTAGATGTCTATATATAACGACTGCGTGAGAGTGTGTACAAAGGTAATGTCTATATATAAAGACTGTGTGAGAGTGTGTACAAAGGTAGATGTCTATATATAAAGACTGTGAGAGTGTGTACAAAGGTAAATGTCTATATATATAACGACAGTGTGAGAGTGTGTACAAAGGTAGATGTCTATATATAAAGACTGTGAGAGTGTGTACAAAGGTAGATATCTATATATAAAGACTGTGAGAGTGTGTACAAAGGTATATATATATATATATTATATATATATATATATATATATATATATATATATATATATATATATATATATATATATATATTTATATATATATATATATATATATATATCTATATATAACGACTGTGTGAGAGTGTATACAAAGGTAGATGTCTATATATAACGACTATGTGAGAGCGTGTACAAAGGTAAATGTCTATATATATATAACGACTGTGTGAGAGTGTGTACAAGAGTAGAAGTCTATATATAACGACTGTTTGAGAGTGTACAAAGGCAGATGTCTATATATAAATACTGTGTGCGAGTGTGTACAAAAGTAGATGTCTATATATAACGACTGTGTGTACAAAGGTATATATATATATATATATATATATATATATATATATATATATATATATATATATAAAGACTGTGTGAGAGTGTGTACAAAAGTAGATGTCTATATATAACGACTGTGTGAGAGTGTGTCTGTACAGCACTTAATTGAATCTCCAAACTATGGTGAAAAAGCAGTACATTCCTATTTA